>ML986668.1:136729-159447 GCA_010094045.1 Lojkania enalia
CTATTAATAATATAATAATTATATTAAGCTTATTTAGTATATTACTTATTATACTAAATACTAGTTCCTATTCTACTAGTTTTTTAAAGAGTTAAATAACTCCCTATTCTATTAATAATATAATAACTATATTAAGTTTATTTAGTATATTACCTGTTATACTAGATACTAGTTCTCTATTCTATTAGTAATATAACGATTATATTAAGCTTGTTTAGTATATTACTTATTATACTAAACGCTAGCTAGCTAGAAATAGTTCTACCCTATATAAAATAGACAACTAGTTATACTAGGCCCCTATATTATAGCTATAATTGTTAATTGCGGCTACTTTCTAAAGAGGAAGGTACTATTCTAGTATTCTTATATTCTCTCTAATACTTATATATAGCGCGCTTACTTTAGTATATATACCTTCTTCTTCTCTTTTATCTTTCTACTTACCTTACGTTTAGCTTACTTCTTAGCTATCCTTTTATATAACACCTAAAATCTATATATAGTATATTATACTAAGTATTAGATAAGCCTTATCGTCTTTATTTATAGCCTCTTATAATACTATTTAGGCTTTTTTATTCTATTTAACAGCTTTCTTATTATTACTTTACTAATTATAGTCTATCTAATATAGAGATAGTACTTATACTTTTAATTACTTTATATTTATACTTCTTACGCTTTATAAGTATTATATTTACCGCCTAGAGATCTCTATTCTCTATCTCTAAAAATAACTACCTATATACTATAAACAGAATACTTTTTATAAAACTTATAAGACTTTTAAATATTAATATTAGTAAACTATTTTAATATTATTCTATATACTATTATATATATTATATCTAGTACTTTATCTCTAAGCGATTATATAGTATTTATAACTACTATTTAGTAGGTTCTAAGAGTAGTAGTATTAGGGTTTATAAAGCTTAGATATTAAGTTTTAAAATAATATAATCTAGACTAAATAGAATTAATCTAGACCCTCTAAAGCTTCTAACTATATTTTTATTAATAATAGTATTATTAAAAGCTATTTTAAATATAAATAGAAAGTCTTTTTTAGTTATAATATATTCTACTATTAAAGCGGCTAAACTATTAAAGCGGTAACTTTTTCTTAGCGCAATAAACACTATATATAAAAAGTTAATTTACTTAATACTAATAAGAGATTCTATATATAATATACTTTTATCTAATTTAGAATTTTCCCTACTATCCTTTTAGCATATATAAGCGTTATATCTAGTTTTACTATAGTTACTATAGTAGCGTTAAACTGGTTGAATTCTTTCTTAAGTATTAGTACTACGAGTCTTCTTAAAGGGCTGAGAGCTTATAGATACTTCAGCAGCTACGTATAAAGATCCCTTACTATATAATACTATACTACTATACTAAATATACTTTCTTTTATATGTTTTATACTTAGTTACTTCTTCTAATTACCTTTTAAGCTTAGAGTTGTAAGTTTAAAGAAGTATATTCTAATATAGTATTAACTTAGCACCTTTTATAAGCTGTAAGAATCTTTCTTACACCTCTTTTAGTAATTATATAAAGAACTTTTATATAAGTATTAATTATAACCTAAATTTATATATATTATTTAGAGTTTTAAACTACTAGAAGTTTTCTTATAGAAGTAGTTCTAGTAGAGTATATAGTTATATATTAAGGTAATCTAATACAACCTATACATTTAGAAGAATAATTCCTATTACTTTAAAGGCCTTTTAATAGTTCTTATATATAAATATATTAAAAAACACGTCTTTAAAGGCTGGAAGGAAGCCTTCTTTATTAATATAATAGATACGTTAGTACACTAAGTCTTATACGTGCTATAAGTACTTTAGCTTTAATAGTAAGAAGTAAACTATATTAAGAGGCTAAAGTATATATAATAAATAAGAAGGTATATAAAGTGTTAGGATCTTTTATATAAGGTAGTAATCTTTAAATTCCTAGTTAAGGTAGCTTTTATAGCCGTCTAAAATAAATAGCTTATATAACTCTATCTAATACATCTTTATATACTTATTAAAGTACTTTAGCTACTTAAAACTAAGCGTATTATTTATCCAGCTGTTTTTAGAGACTGAAATTTTCCAATTATATAGTATACCTGCTTCTTTATATTATATAAAAATATAGATACGTCCTTTATAGATAATAAATAGTAGGGTTATATATATAGTAGTATAGATGCTTTAGATAACTATAATCTACTTATAATTACCTAACTATATAAGAGTAAGTTTTATATAACATTCTAAACCTATAATAACCTTTATAGTACTAATAATATCTATCTAAAAGTCTATCTTATTAAAGTTGTAGATATTATTATTATATATACTATATTTTACAATTATATCCTATATAAGCTTAAACTACGTGTTAATAACCTCTAGATTCTCTTATTTTACTCTTTAGTAATCTTTTACTTAATTAAAAGCTATTTTAAACTTATTTATACGCGCTATAAATTATTTAGACTAATTCTTTTCTATAAGTATTCTACCACGTACGCCTAATAGTTTATCTACTATATCTACTACCTTATATAGCCGGGGCGTAAATCCTCGCGAATTAAGGTTAAGAATATATTATACGATTATTTATTCTTTAGTTACTATAAGCTTCTAGCGATTTAGTTATATAAGGGTAAAACACGATTCTCTAAAGTCGAGTAGAGAGTTGTTAATATTATATATTAAAAGTTATAGCAGCGCGTTATACGCTCTTAAACTGGCCTAATTTATACGCCTATAAAGTAAGCTCAATTCTACCTTCTTATTAAATTAATAGAAGGTTATATTATAGATTTATTATAGTTCGTATATAGTATTTATAATACTAAGAAAAAGTAGCCGCTTTAATAGTTTAGCCGCTTCGATAGTAGAATATATTATAGTTAATATAATACTAAATTAAGCTTTTAATCTCCTTACTATATATACGCTTTAATAGACTAAAATAGCCTATATTAAATAGTTATAGAAGATAAAATAAGTATAGAGGTATATAAAGTATAATAATATTATATTCTTTATAATAATTATAAAATTTAATAGAATTATAGCTATTATAGCCGTCTATAATAAGTAGTTAGTAGGTACTAGTAGTACTAGCTTTAGTATATTTATTAAAGTGCTTAAACTATTTAAACTTATATTTAATAGATATCTAGTTCTTCTTACTAATAGATAAAACCTACTAAGGCTTATCTATAATTAATTAATACTAGGTATTATATTATTACGCGCTTTTAAGAATAATAAATAGTAGAATTATTTAACTACGCGTATTTACTACTATAATTACTATTATCTACTTAATATTATTAGACTAGATAGATTTAGGTATTTATCGTTTCTTAATATTAGTAATAACTTTTCTTAGGCTAATTTTATCTATTTAAAAACTATTCTTATTAAAATTATATATTATTTTATTAAAGATACTATACTTAGCTTTAGTATTATATATAAAGTAGAACCAGTTTTAAATAACCTTAAGATTTTTATTTAAAGCTCTTTAATAGTTATATTATCGATTAATATATAATTTAAACTCTAAAATATATAAGATAAAGTAATTAAGCTAATTTTTACTAATAGGTTACTAATTATAATTAAGAAGTAGTTTATTAGCTATATCTTATAGTATGTTAAGATTAAGCTAAAACCTATACGTATCTATATTAAGTATATAGTCTATAATTAACCTCTCTTCTAGCTCTATAAAATTCTTTAAATTGGGGGTATAATTAGCCCTATAAGGTCTCCTATTACAGCACTCTCTTAGGGTAGTATAGCTAACTTTAAACGCCTACGCTATAACTAAATTTAACTTAAATTAATCTTACTTAAAGGCTTTATTTACTATATTTATATTAGCTTTAAATAAGTATATTCTATTATATAGTTATAGAGATATTACGAAAATTAATAGAGTAGTAGAGATTTTAGTAGATTACTAACCGTTCGGTGGTTTTAACCGCTCGGTAGTAGATTATATTAGAGTAGTAGTATCCTTAATAAAGATTACTAAGAAAGAAAAAGGGTTTAAATAGTAAGAAGTATAGTAAAAAGCTTACTTTACCTTAGTATTAATATTAAGAATATTAGATCTAGAAAAGTAATTTTAAATAGAAACTAATACTTTAGATAAAATAATAGGTGCTTATTTAAGTTAGTAAAATAAAAATAGAAAGTAGAAGCTATAAGCCTACTTTTTAAGAAAAATAAAACTAGAAGAACTTAACTATAATATATATAATAAAGAACTATTAGTAATAGTTAAAGTATTAAGAGAATAGTAAATATATCTAGTAGAAACTAAATACTTATTTAAAGTCTAAATAGACTATAAAAATCTTATATATTTTATAATAATAAAGAAACTTATAGAAAGATATATATAATAGGTAGAATAATTAGTAGATTATAACTTTAAGATAATATACTAGAAAGGGTTAGAAAATATAGTTATAGATATACTAAGTTATAGAGCTAACTATATAACTAAAGAAAGATATAAAAGAGATATAATTCTAAAATAGAAATTAGATAGATCTCTTATATATAATTATTTATAAGTTGTCTAAATTATAAAATTAATTATACTAGAGTAAGCTTAATAGTAAAAGTTAAGAAATATATAAATAGTAGAGTAATATCTAATAAGTAGTAAAGAAGTAAAAGTAATTAAAAATATAACTTAGAAATAACTATATATATACTTATATATATAATAGTAGATAATAAAAGAACTATATAAATTACTAGAATAAGAATATTTAAGAGTAGTAGAAATAGAGTAAAAGTTAAAAAAGAGTTTTACTCTTACTAATATAAGAAAAAAAGTATAAAATATACTTTATAGGTATTTAGAATATAGAAAAAATAAGACTATAAAATATAAGCTTTATAAATTTTTATAACTATTAGAAGTATTTAAAAAACTATAGAAATAGATTATAATCGATTTAATAATTAAATTACTAGAATTAGTAGAATTAGAGTTAAAATAAAGATATAATATAATTATAAATATAATAGATTAATAAATAAAGTATATATACTTTAAACTAATATTAGAAATAATAATAGTACCTAAACTAGTATATAAACTATTATATATAGTATTTATAGAGTATAAGGTTTTAAAGTATATTACTTTAAATAGAAATAAGTTATTTATATTTAAATACTAGTAGAGATAGATAGAAAAGATAGAAATCTAATAATAGATATTAACTAGTTTCTACCTACAAATAAATAGTTAGATAGAATAAATTAACTAGAATCTAGAAATATATTTAAAAATATATATTAATAAATAATAAGATAATTAGATTAAACTATTATCTATAGTATAAATAGCTTATAATAAGATAATTTAAAATACTATAGAAACTATATTTTTTAAAACTAACGTGGATTATAGACTAATAGGATACACGTGCGAGCGGGATAGTTTTTACTACTATATATCTTTAAATTATAATATCTATCTACAATAATAATATTTATAGAAAAGGAGTAAACAATCTTAATTTTTACGCTTTAGATAAGTCCTTATATTATATTCAAGTAACTTGTATAAGCTATATTTAGGTGCAGCTCGTTTTTTTTATATAAGAGCTTCTAGCTCTATATAATTAACTTAAGCTTCAACCTAAGCCTATTACTACAACTATAAGTTTTTAAGCATTTAAAGCCCTTTACTAATTATTAGAATACTATTCTTTATAATAGCCTTATATTTTCTTATTTACTGTCGCGTTTTTCTTACGTTCGCTGTTTAAAGCACAGCATTCTTAGCTTTTAAAATTACAGCGTTCTGTATTACTATCTTACAGCTCTTAATTAATCTTTTAAACGCGCTATCTGATAAGTTAACTATTATATAATAATAGCGCCTTATCTTAATCATTTTAACTTATTACTTAAGGTCGGCGGTTATATATAGAGTCTTTAAAACTAAGGTTGGAGGGCTTTATATAATAGCTAGTAGTATTAGTATATACTAAAGCAGCTTTATAAGTACACACTCTAGATTATATAGTATAAGGCTAGCTGCTGTAAAGCTAGCTTTAATATTCTTTTCAGTTATTATTTATACGTACGCTATATAATATAGTAATAAAAAGTTGTTCTTTATAATATAATTAATACTAAACTACGCCTAGCCTTTAACTTATATACTATATACGCGTTTTAATAGGCTAAAATAGACTATATTAAGCGGCTGTAGTAGATAAGATAAGTATACTAGTATATAGAGTATAATAATCCTATTCTATTTGTAAAAGTCTTTAAACTATACCGTATAATAGCTACTATAGCTGTCTATAATTAAGAGGTAATATTAACCCTTTATATAAGCTGTAGTCGTACTATTAAAGTATTAAATCTATTTAAAGCTAATCTTATTATCTATCCAGCCCTTTTCGCTTATATAAATAGCTTAAATTTACGGTATACTAACATCTATAGTAATTTTATATTAAGACTCTTAATACTACTTTACTTTAAATATTATAAGCGCTGGTAAAGCTTAGCTAGTCGTACTAATACTATTAATAACTATTACCCACTCGTGATTACCTAGCTATATAACCTTTATATAACTTTACTATCTTTTTTTAGTCTCTATAACAACTTTTACTATTAAAATTACGCCTATTTAGAAGCCTATCTCGTTAAAGTTATAGATATTATCTTTAAGGATGCTGTACTTCGTGATTGTATTTTATACGAGGTCGAACCAGCCCTAAATAAGGCTTTAATCTTCGTATTACTTTCGCTAATAATTATATTTATATATATATACCGTACGAAGCTTTAAGCAGTATTTAACGAAGGTTAAAGGCCAATTAACGCTGACGGTAGAAGCTGGGTCGATCCTATAGCTTATAAGTAGAAGATTAGCTATTTCGCGTATGATAGATAGCTAGGCTAGAAAGCCTTACGCCTTAAGGTTAAGAATACGTTAAATAAGAATAGTTTCTTCTATATAAGTAAGTTTTGAAATTATTAGTTGTATAATACGTCGTAAATAGATATTATATATACGTTAATATAGACAAGACTTAGATATATTATACGTAACTACTACCTTATAAAAACTTTAAAATTGCTTTAAATTTAAAGCTTTAAGAGCTAAAGAAGTTCTATTTTTAAGTTCTTCCTAACTAGTAGTTAGTATCGTTAATAGATACTCTAAAATAACAGACAGTAACACGTATAGTAAAACTGTCCCGCTTGTATATATATCCCGTTAGCCCGTAATCCACGTTAACTATAGATAGAAAGCTATTATATATTAGAAATAGTATAAGAAGAAATCTCTAGTTCTACTAGTAAACTAGAAAGTTAAAGAAATAAAGGAAATCTATAATTAGTTTAGAAAAAAGATTTAGTTAAAAAACCTTAAAATAGTAAAATAAGCTACTAAGTTAAGAATTAAAGGACTAACTTTTAAAAGGAGGGGTAAAGTTTTCCTATTAATAAAAAACTTAAAGACTAAAAAACCTATAAAAAAGCTAGATTATAAGAAAATAGAACTATTTCTAATTAAAGAATAGATTAGACCTATAAATTTTAAATTAAAGCTACTAAATAATATAAAAATATATCTAATATTTTATAAGTTAAAACTAGAACTAATACTAAATAATATACTACTATAAGAAACTATTAATATAAAACTAGAATAGAAATATAAAGTAGAATATATACTAGTAAAAAGGCGGTTTAGACGTTAGTAGAAATATCTAGTAAAATAGAAAGAATACCTATAGAAGGAAAGTTTATAGAAACTAGTATAAAATCTAATTAATTATACTATAAAGCTAAAAGAGTTTTACTAGAAGACTAGAATAATAGATTATTAAATAGAGTTTAGTTAGAAAGTAATAGTAGTAGTAATATAAAAGAAGCCTTTTATATAGAACTTAGAGCGGTAGTAGAGAGTATCTTAGATCTAGTAGACCTCCTCTCCTCTTCTTCTAACTTCTCTTACTTTTCTATTAACTTTACCTTTTATTTTCTAAAATCTAAACTATACTTTTTTAAAGAATAGACGTACTTTTTAATATACTCTAGATAAGAAAAAGCCGCCTAATAGTAACGCGTAGATTTCTTAAGGTAATAAATCTCCTCTTTCTCCGCAGCTATAAAATCTTAATAAATAGAAGTAAACTTCTTATAAACCTTTAATATATTTGCTAAGAAATAGTAAAAGATACTTTTAGTTAGAAAAAGATTATAAGATAAACTCTAAGAAAGATACTCTTTATATATAGAAAAAAGGGTAGTATTACTATAGTAGTTATAGTTTATAAACTAATAGTTTAAATAATAGTAAAATAGATCTATTATAATACCTAGTAAAAGAATTAAGTAACTAGTATAATAGTTATAGGTAGAAGTATTTTTACGTTAAACTTTTAGTATAGTAGAAAGAGAAAAGAAAGAAAAATAAAGATATATTTATAAGCTAAGTAGGATCTATTAGAATATATAAAGTACTAACCTTAAAACGAAAAAATATAGATATAGTACTATAGTATATTTATATAGAATATATTAGAAGTTAAAACAAACTACTAAAGATAGTAGAATACTATACTTAAATAAAATAGGTAAAGTAATAGATTAAAGAGCTTTAGAATAAATTTATAGAGAAGAGAGTAGATATTATAAATATAGAATATTAAGAAGTACTACTTTTATAACTATAGTTTAATTTAATATTAGCTACTATATAGATTAGTTTAAATAAGAACTAATAAGATAATAATAGGTAGACGTATATTAGAAACTAATTATTAGATAGTAAGTAGTAGAACTATAGAAACTAGAAAGATAATTAGCTAGATAATAAAGTATAGTATAACTTATATAAATAATAATAATAGAAGTATTAAGTATAGTAGAACAGATTTAATAGACCTAATAGATCTAATAAACTAGATTTAGCAGTTTTAGACTTATTTATATAAGATAGAAAATCTTTTTAATAGATTAAATTCTATATAATTATTCTTATAAATTTATTTTATTACTATATTAAACTTCTAAAAATATATTTATTATATTTAAAGAACTAGTAAACCTAATATTCTCTTTTTATTAAAGTTACTATCTTTAATTAATCTAATATAAATAAGGCCCTAGTATATATATAACTATAATAGTAGTTATTATATATACTAGTAGTATATAGGTTAGTAATATTATACTACCTCTACTAAAATACCCGAACTAGCTATTAATAATAGTTATTAGCTACTAACTAGAATATAACTAACTTATTATAACTATAATAGAAAAATATTTTACTAATCTAGCTAGCCTATATAATAGTATAAATCTAACTTCTAAAAAATCTTATATAATATAAATATTTTTATTCTTTATATAATATTTTAATATTTATATATAATATATAATAATAGAGTTAACTATTTAAAGTATAATTAACTAACTATATATAAACGTTTATAATAGTATATTATATTAATATATAGTATAAGTAAGCTACTTATCTAAGTAAACTAATTATAATACTAAGACTATACTAAAATCGTAACTACTTTTTATAAAATATTATATAATATAGTAGCTTATTCTTATAATAGCCTCTAATTAGCCAGGTATAGGATAAGGTGATAACTAAGAGTAATTATATACTACGAGAGATTATTCTTATAGACTTATAATAGAAGTATATAAGTAGAGTATGTAAAAGATATTTAAGTTAACTATAAAGAGTTATAAAGGTTAGAGTTGTAAGGTTATTAAATACAATTTAGTTCCCTTATTATTCCTTCTTACTTAGTTAGCTAAGCAACTAAGTATACTTAGTTGCTTAGTTAACTAAGCTGCTAAGCATATTATATACTTTATATTAGCCCTATTTTTCTAGTTATATAGAGTTTTAGATCTTAATCGGGTTTAGTATAGGGTTTTCTATAGGGGTATCCGTAATACTACCTTCCCCCTCTAAGCTCTTAACCTAAGAGTTTTCCCGTCCTAATCTAGTATATAGTAGAGTTAGTATACTATCTTCGCTAAGACTATATATATTCCTAATACCTCCCCTTTATTATTTAACCCTAGATAGATACTATTATACTAATTATATAGACTATTTAGGCGAGATTATTATATCTTATTTCTAGTATTCCTATAAGGGGTTAACTTATAAAGTAGATAAGAAGGAAATATCTAAAAAGTTATATTATTTAGAGTACCTTTATACTAGTATATATTTATTATATAATGCGGATCGCGATACTTAGATTACTCGTATATTATAGTTCCGTAATACTAGTTCGTTCCTAATTCTTTCTAGTAGTAAAGCGGGATGCTGAAGTTGCGAAACTAGAGGAGGAGATTCGTCTAGCTTAAGAAGAGTTAGAACAACTTCTTAATAAGGTAGCGGCGGCTTATATAAAGATCTAGTATCTTTAAAAGATCCGTAAATAAGCGAAGTATAGATAGGTAGAGGGTTATAAATATATGTGGGAGCAGCTTAAGAAAGAGAAAGAGGCGGATCGCGAGGTAGGTCTTCTTTCTAAAGTAGAGTCACCTCCCGCGATATAGCTAATATTATTTAATCCTACTACTCTATCTCTAGATTTTCTTTATAAGTTCGGGTTTTATAATATACCTATAATATTATAGGGCTAAGGTTTTCTTCTAGTTTCTAGATATTATTCTATAAGTTCCTATATTTATCTATTTCTAACTATTTAATTAGATAGTATTATTTACTATTCTATATTTTATATCTTATTATTTTCTTAACTTTCTATTTCTAGTCTTCTCTATACGTGTCTATATTATATACTACTAGTTTAGTATCCTAAAGTACCTTTTCTATAAATATAATATAGAAGGTTAGATAGATTTTTATAGTTGTAGGTAATTTAAGTTAATAGTTTATAGGTAATATTTATTTTTTAATTTTATATAGTCTAATTTTAATATAGTCTAGTTTACTACTTAGTTATTTACTTTAAATATTTCGTCGTAGTAGCTAAACTTTTTCTTTCTTTTTAAAATAAGGTAGTTATTTATATTTCTTATTATAGTATTTTTTTATAGTATATTATAGAAACTAGAGGTCTTTTTTTAGTAAATCTTACGTTTATTAAATAGTCTCGACTTATTTCTATACCTAGAATACTTATAATACTGCTTTAATTAGGATATTATAGGTTTTTAGTTTATACCTATAATTTACTATAAATAGTAATACTCCGGTTATACTATATATAGTACTATTATACGCGAGTTACGCTATTAGTAGTAGTATTATCCAATTGTTTTATCTGTAATTAAGGTAGTACTATAAGTATTACTCTACTATTTAGTTTATTTGTTCTATCTATCTATCTATTTATAAGTAAAATACTATAAATATCTTATATTTAATTTCTAGTAAGTTTATAATTGTTTACTAAAACTTTAAAGTAAATTTAGTATTTTAGTCTATAATTATCTTTTATAGTACCTTATATTATACGATAATCTACTTTAGAAAAATATTCGTAACCTATTCTACTAATAATACTTTATTATAAGGGATAAAGTAGGTATATTTTATAAGTCTATCTACAATTATTATAATAGAGTTATATACTTCTCCTTTCAGGTAATCTTTTAACTTTAGTAGCTTAATAATAAAGTCTATAGTAACTTCTATCTATAGTCTAGTTAGCGTTTCTAGGTTTTATAATAGTCTATAAGGTATATATCTATTAGATTTATTCTATTAATAGTCTATATATTTCTATAATATATTCTTTACCTATTCTCTTACTTTAGAAAAGTAGAATCCTCTAAGGATTTATTCTAGTATTTTCTCTATTCTTTAGTATCTATAGGTAGGAGCTTCGTGGAATTACCTAATAAATTCTTTTCTAACTTTAGCTAGTATATAGATTCGATTATAGACGTATAGTAGTCTATCTATCTATTCTAGTTCTTATTCTTAAAGTTCTTCGGGTATCTTATCTATTACTAATCTAATTAGTATTATCTAGTTTACTTCTTTAATAATAGTCGTTGCTGCGAGTCGTAAGTAATTATATACTATACTTCTGTCTTATTATCTTCTTAGTAGTATAGCTATAGTTCCTTTCTCTTACTTATATTCTGGTAGTCTACTTAGTACATCTACTCTTTAGTTCTATTTTCTGCTAATATAGATAATCTTAAAGTCGAATATAGTTAGTTCTTATAACTATCTAACCTGTCTAGGGGTAAGAGTTTTGGTAGTAAGGAAGGTAGTAAGATTCTTATAATTGTAATAGACTTTAGTTTGCTATTTTACTCCTTATAGGTATACACGCTATTTTTTAAAGTATACTATAATAGCTAGAAGTTCTTAATTATATATATTATAATTTATCTCTACTAGTATAAGTTTTTATAAATAGTATACTACTAGATATTATTTTCTATTATAGATTTATATAAGGATTCCGGCTATTCTTATTCCTAATATATTAGTTTCTATAAAAGCTTTCTTTTCTGGGTTATAGAGTTTCAGTACTAGTTCTTACTAAAATTACTTCTTAACTTCTTAGAAGGCTTTTTCTTGTTTATTTCCCTATATAAAAGTAATATCTTTCCTTAATAGTTAAGTTAGGGGTATAATTATATTACTCTAATTGTTAATAAAGGTTTAATAGAAGTTATAGAATCCTATAAAGGATTAGATATCTTTAATTAACTTTAAGATTAACTAGTTTCTAATTACTACTAATTTATTTAGGTTAATTTGTAGTTATCCTAATTTAATAATAAATTCTAAGTAGTCTATTCGTATAGTATAAAATTCGTATTTTCTTACTTTAAAGTATAATTTTACTACTTATAATATATATAATACTTATTTAATATATTTCTTATATTCTTGCTTTATTTTTAAGTATACGAGAACGTTGTCTAAATAGGCTATATAGAATCGTCTAAGGTATAGTCTTAGTACTTTATTAATTCGTTTTTAGAAAGTAGCTAATATATTAGTAAGTCTAAATAGTATAACTAAGTATTTAAAAAGTCCCTATTTTATCCTAAATACTATTTTCTATTTATCTCCTTCTTTAATATAGATTTAGTAGTATATATTCTAGATGTCTAATTTTGTAAAAATAGTAGTTTCTCTCAATTAGTTTCTTAAGTTATAGATAAGTAGTAGAGAGTATCAGTCCTTAATAGTAATATTATTAAGGGTGCGATAATTAATATATATTTATAGGTCTATTATTTCTTTCTTATTTATAAAAAGTATAGAGTATACTACTAATAAGCTTAACTTTTAGATTATTCCTTTCTTTAGGTATTTGTCTATATATTATTCTAGGGCCTCTACCTCCCTTAATATTAAGCTATATATTAGTTTATATTTAGGTTCTTTTCTTAGTTAAAGTTTAATTTTATAGTTATATTTTCTATACTTAGATAGGTATTATAGTAGTTCTTAAAGTTGTTTTATTAAGTATTAGTATTCCTTAAATATACTATATAATACGTTTCCTATTAGGAATAATTCTTTTACTACTTCTTTCGCTATTATAGTAAGTTGTTTTTTAACTGGTTAGCTAGAGTTTTTAAGAATAATTTATCCCGTTTACTAGTTTATCTAGAAGTTTTCCTTTCTTAACTATAGAATTTCTAGAATAATATTATAGTTAGTAATTTCTATAATTTAGAAGATCTATTTTTATTAGGTTATTTCTAGAATTTCGAATTCTCCTAGTTCTATAATATATATAACTTTCTTCTAGAAGTTCTTTTCTTTTATAGTTTAGATTATATAGGGTCGTTCTAATTATACTATAGGTATTTCTTTTTTAGCGATATAGTTGCTAACTATAAAATTCTTTATTACTCTACTATTAATAAGTATATATATTTTATAGTCGTAATATCGTCCTGGTATTATAAAATAGTATTCTTCTACGTTTCCGTATAGTTAAATTATCTTAAACTAGTAGGCTATTATTTCTTTTATAGATATATACTTTAGGCATTTTTATTCTAGATATTTATACTATAGTCTTCCTCTAACATATACTTTAAGTAGTAGAGGTTCTAGTTTAAGTACTATATAGTTTTAGGTCTATTTTATAACTTCCTATTCTACTATAGCTTCTTATTTTATAGGATTTCCTAGTATCTTATCTTTATTTAATTATCTTAGCTATATACCTATATTTTCTTTTCTTTTTTAGTAGGTTTTATATTATCATTTAATATACGATATCTATACTATCTTAAAATATATTAGGTAGTATTAGTTTATACGAGGGTTATTATCTTCTCTAACCTAGTAGTCCTATTCTTATTTATATCGTAATACCTTTAGTATCTAGTATTTTACTAGTACTTCATTTTATAAGAAGGCTACTACTTTCTATACTATATATACAGCCTTATCCTAATCTATTATATTAAGATATTCTTCTACTACTTTTGTTATTTCTATCTATTTTTAGAAGTATAAGAAGCGGATTTCTCTAGGATAGATGTTTTACTATTCCTTATAAACGTTGACAATATCTTATTCTAGTCTATTCTTATCGTAGAATCTTATAAGTAGTTCTTCTTGTAAAGTAGTTATAGGAGCCGGCATTCCCTATTTATACTCGATTATTCCTCGTCGATATATAGAATATACTCTAGATGCTAGTTTAGGTATTAGTACTCTAGTAGTAGCTTCTTCTATTTATAACGGGGTATCTATTTCTTCGTCCTTATCTAATTCTTCCTAAACTTCTTCTAGCTATCTTTTTATGTATTTCTATATTGCTGCAAGTTGTATTTTCTTCTAAGACTAATATTCTATAGTTTCTTTAAGTTGTTAATATATTTAATACTTATCTTCGTTGTAGAAGAACTAATATAGGGCTCTATATTCTATAGTTACGGCTAGTTTTTCTTTACCTACTTCTTGCAGTTTATCTTCTATAGGCTGGTTTTTCTTTTCTTTCTTTTTGCTTCGATATTCCTTTACTATATATCCTAGTTTTTAATAATTATAGTATTTAATATCTTTCTTCTAAGCCTTCCTTTCTTAAGTTACCTATAGCTTAGGCTTCTTTTCTCTAGTAGCGCTTAGGTCTATAGGTCCGCCTGCGTTGGTAGTTCTTACTAAAAAGCGTACCCTTTAGTAGTATACTTACCTTTCCTTATTTTTAAACTGGTATAGTTCGTCGTCGATTCTTTTTACTAGTTAAAAGTATAATATTAGGTCCCGTAGTTGTTCTATATATATTATTACCCTTCTTATTTTTATTTTCAGTCCTCTATAGAACTTTACTATTATATTATAGTCGTCCTATATAACTTTGTTTAAGAGCTATTAAAAACTCGATATATATAAGGTAATAGATCCTAATTAAACTAGGTTGTAGAGTCTATCTTCTACTGCTCGTACTTCGTCGATATCTCTAAACGCTAGTTTAAGTTTCTATTAGAAGTATGCTAACGTAATCTACTACCGAGTTATATACACCACCGAGTTACATGCGCCCTATTACAGACCAATTTTAAAGCAGGATATTTCAACAATTATTAAAGCTATTAATTACGTAGAAAGATATATATAATCCTAATTGCTTGATATTTCAACTGGAGCCATTTTGCACGTCTTAATGCGGTGGCCTAGCTCCCGACAGCGCCCGCAGCGTCTTGGTTGGCGTGGTCGGCCGTGGCCATTTAGGCTATTTTGGCCCTTTTAACGGCCTTTTTATTGTCGCATTGCTAATTGCAGTCTATCTAATATAGAGATAGTACTTGCGCCCTTAATTATCTTGTGTTTACGTTCTTTGCGCTTTGTGAGCATCGTATTTACCGCCCGGAGTTCTCTGTTCTCGATTTCCAAAATTGAGTGTCTATGCGCTATAGATGTAATACCCTTTACAAGGCTTGTAAGACCTTTAAGTATTAATATTGGTAAGCTACCTTAATATCGTTCTACGCGCCGTTGCACGTATTGCGTCTGGCACTCTACCTCTAGGCGATTGTGTGGTGTTTGTGACTGCCATGTAGCAGGTTCTAGGAGCGGCAGTATCGGGGTTCGTAAGGCTTGGATATTAAGCTTTAAAATGACACAATCTAGACTAAATAGGACCAATCCGGTCCCTCTGAAGCCTCCAGCTATGTTTTTGTCCGTGATAGCGTTGTTAAAGGCCGCTTTAAATGCAGGTAGGAAGTCTTCTTTAGTTATATGGTTAATGCGGCACCGAATCAAGCTTTTAATCTCCTTGCTGTATGCATGCTTTAATGGACCAAAACAGCCTATATTAAGTAGCTGTAAAAGGTGCGATGAGTGCGGAGGTATATAAAGCGTAATAATATTGCGTTCTTTATAATAATCACGAAATTCAATGGAATTATAGCTATTATAGCCGTCTATAATAAGCAATCGGTAGGCGCTAGTAGTACTAGCTTTAGTGTACTTGTCAAAGTGCTTAAGCCACTTAAACCTGTGTTTAATAGACGTCCAGCCCTTCTTACTAATAGATAGAACCCACTGAGGCCTATCTACAATTGACTGGTACCAGATATTGTATTATTGCGCTCCCTTAAGGATAATAAATAGCAGAATCGGCCAGCTACGCGCATTTACTGCTACAATTGCTGTCACCCACTCAGTATTGCCTGGCTGAATAGATTTAGGTGCTTGTCGCTTCTCAGTGCCAGTAATGACCATTCTTGGGCCAATTTTACCCATTTAGAAGCCAGTCTCATTAAAATTGTACGTATCTTTATTAAGGATGCCGTACTTAGCCTTAGTATTATATATAAGGCGGAACTAGCTCTAAATAACCTTAGGATCTTTATTCAGAGCTCTTTAGTAGTTGTATCGTCGATTGACGCGTAACTTGAGCTCTAGAACGCGTGAGACGAAGCGGTTAGGCCAATTTTTGCCGACGCGTCGCTAACCGCGGTTAAGAAGCAGTTTATTAGCCATATCTCGCAACATGTTGAGATTGAGTTAAAATCCACGCGTATCTACGTTAAATGCATGTTTAATAATAGCCTTCTCCTCCAGATCGGTGAGGTTCTTGTAATTGGGGGTGCAATCGGCCCGGCAGGGGATTCCATTGCGATAGTTGAGGAGGGTTTTTATGTTAACGTTATACGAGTTTGCAGTAGACTGATTTGACCTAAATTAGCCCAAATCGATAGCTTCTATCGCTATATTAATATTGGCTTCAGATGAGCGCATAATAAAGCGTGGTTGTGGAGATATCACGAAAAATAATAGGGTAATAGAGAAATCAGTGGGGCGTATATAACTCGGTAGTGTATGTAACTCGGTAGTGGATTACGTTAGACTTGTAAATATTACTTTAGTTTTACTTTTCTAGTATTCTTCTGCATAGTTCTTAAAATCTATTAGAAAGAACTAGAACCAGTTAAGTAGTTTGCCTGTTAGATAGGCTCCTATAAATAGTACTTTCTTATTCTTATATTAGATAATATCTAGGTTAGTATTAATATAAATTCTTACTACTACTAAGAATCCTTTAAATTTGAACCTAGTTCTATTAAACTTATTAAGTAGTACTAACTTAATTTATTACTAATAATATATTATTAGTAGCACTTTTTTAACTTACTTAAGTTTCTAGATAATTCCTACAAGTCCTATTCCTTACTTACTATTAGCTATTCCTTATATTCTTTTAAGACTTTTAAGAAGGCTATCTTAAGTCTTCTTTAGGCTTCTTATCTATTTGTCTACTAGGACTAGTTGTTCCTATTATTATATTAACTCGTTCTATATTCGTATAAATATAGTTGTTATATCTACCTTTAAAAAGGTGGTCTTACTAGCTGATCCCGACATTCTACTTGCGTAAGTTTCCTACGTTACTTACTAAAGGTATCTCTTTCCTTATAATTAGAGTAGTCTAACTAGTTTTACTTCTTCTAGCTTTATAAGGGTAGTTAAAGTATAACAGCCTCTAATTAGCCAGGTATAAGATAAGGTAATAACTAAGAGTAATTACGTACTACAAGAGATTATTCTTATAAGCTTATAATAGAAGTGCGTAAGTAGAGTATATAAAAGATATTTAAGTTAACTATAAAGAGCTATAAAAGTTAGAATTATAAGGTTATTAAATATAATTTAGTTCTCTTATTATTTCTTCTTACTTAGTTAGCTAAGTAACTAAGTATATTTAGTTACTTAGTTAACTAAGCTGCTAAGTATATTATATACTTTATATTAGCCCTATTTTTCTAGCTATATAGAATCCTAGATCTCGATCGGGTCTAGTATAGGGTTTTTTTATAGGGGTATCTATAACAATTCTTCTATATCTATAGTATTATTTTTATACGTTTGTAAGTTATATTTAGCCTTACTATACTATCTATAGTACTTTTAAGTCGGCTAGCCTCTATTAATATACGTCTTCTTTCTACCCTTCTTTTTATTAGTATAAGTACTAAACTCTTTTAGAATAGTTAATTAAATACCTTCTTTAATTATTAGGTTACCTTCCTTTTATATATACTTTCTTTTATACGATTAACATTATATAGTAGCTTTATTAGCTGCTTAAAGCTTAGTAACCTAAATATATAATAGTACGTTTTTATATATTATATATATAGTACCCTTTATAAACTATTTAAATACCTCTACTATTAAAGTAGATAAACTATCTAGATACTTTTAAACTCTTAATTAAATATATATAGATTAAGACTTAAATTAGATAGAATTACTTAGTATTTTTAACTTTTAAAAGGTATTTTTAATTATAAAAGGTATTAATATATATAGTTAAATTTTAAGCTTTAATAGTACTATATTTAGATTAAATAGAACTAGGCTAGCACTTTAAAAGCTATTTAGGATATTACTCTTTATAATTACTACGTTAAAAGCTACTTTAAAATAGAGTAAAAACTCGATTTTTATAATATAGTTAATATAACTATTGTCACAGTAATACCGCGACACCTCTACACCTATACCACCCTTACTATAATACCCGAACCAGCTGCTAGTAACAGCTGTTAGCTGCTAGCTGGAATATAACCGACTTGTCTTAACTACGATAGAGGAAGGTTTCGCCAACCCGGCTAGCCCGTGTAGCAGTACAGACCTAGCCTCTATAAAAACCTATATAATATAGATATCTCTATTCTTTACGCAACGTCTTAATATTTATATATAGTATATAGTAATAGAGTTGACTACCTAAAGTGCAATTAACCAACTGCGCGTAAGCGTCCGTAACATTATATTATATTATCTACTATTACACGCTATAGATGAGAATGCGCTCGTTAGCATGCTTAAAGAGATCCAGGGTAAGCTGGACTTTTTATAGCAGAAGAACGAGATGCTAGCAGAAGCTTTAGTAACCCAGGAGAACCGCTATAAGTTAGACCTTAAAGCGATACGAAGGGAATTCAGTAGCCGCTAAACAGCTACCCCTCTACCAGCTACTAGCATATTAACAGCAATAGAACTATCACCCGCCCTTAGCCCGACTCAGTCTACAACCCTAGCTTCTAAACAGATGCCTGCGTTGACCCCTAATCCGCCTAAAACTACGTACGACCCGTATTTCCGTTTCAACTATTTACCCGACCCTCTAATATTCTCTAGTAAATGCTTAGAGCTTTTATACTTTGTTAGAAAGCTCCGCTATAAACTAGAAGGAAACGCTGACCGATACCCAACTGAATATACCCGCCTTCTATATACCCATTCCCGCCTAGAACAAGACCTAGCAACGTTAGTTGACCTATTAATAGATAAGGGTATCAACTCTATAGACAGCTTGGTCGCCTTCTTAGAATCCACCTATAGCGACTAGAACAAGGAGACTACAGTATAGAGTAAGCTAGAGACCTTAAAACAAGGCCGAAGCAGGTTCCCTACTTACTTTACTAAATTCCGACGCCTGATTGCAGACACTAAACTAAATAAGACCGGACAAATCGTATATCTCCGACGTTCTCTCTCTAATAAGCTCCGCCGTGCTATAATAGGTGTTATAATACCTGGCACCCTGAACGACTACGCTAACCTGATTTCCCTGTACGATACTAACCTATATTACCTACCTAACAACTACTGTAAACAACCAAAGTATTATACTACTTACTAGAAGGACCCGAACGCTATAGAACTCGATACTTCTAGCTACGCGCCTGTAGGCTCTAACGAATGAGAAAGGCGCCGCCGTAAAGGACGCTGTTATAAGTATAGTAGTAAGGGATATATTTCGCCAGAATGCAGCACCCCTCTACTATCAATCCGTTAAGGGTCTCAGAGCCCTACTACACCTAGTAGATCCCACTCTCAATCCTCCGACCGATCCTCTAACCAATCTTTAACACGCTTGTTATCTTATAGATAAGGCCGTCACTCTCGCTCCTAAACGCAGCTAGTCTCACCGACTAGAACGTCGCTAAAAGGTCCGTTCTAGAAGTAAGTTGCTTCCTAGGACTACGCCTACACCGAATCTCTATATACCTATAGAACCAGCCCCTATAGAAACAGTTATAGGACTACTAGATTCTAGCTCCTTTCTCAATCCGTTAAGACCTAGTCTAGTAAGATATTAATATTCTTATTAATACTGGGGCTACTAGTTATAGCTATATCTATAGAGACCTCGTACGCACTCTAAAACTCTAAAAGATATGACTTCTATATAACTTATACCCGACCGGTTTTAATAGAGAAGTCCTCTATAAGGGGATTATCTCCTATTTAGTTACTCTAATCCTCCGACACTTAAACTATTTAGAGATAGTACATCTCTACGTAACTACACTAGGAAAATACTAGTTGATTCTAGGACAGCTATAGATATATAAGTATTATGTAAACCTAGACTACGAGAATAAACAGCTGGTCTTTACCGCTAACCGATGCCTAACTCGATACTTATAATCTGCTAGTACTACTATCTGCTAATAGGCTACCTAAACGGTTATTAAAGACCGTAAACTACCCGAACCTAATATAAAAGGAGATCCTAGAGCAACTAATTTACGACCCCTATATAGTCTAAAGCCCAGGTAGTACCGTTTAAAGCTCCGCCTGTTAAGCTATACCCGATATAATTACTAGCGGCCTAAAATACTGCGCTAGTTAAAAGAACCTAAAACTAAAACCGATCTAACCTCAGACAAAAATTATAACTAAGAGAACCTATCTAAGCCTAAATACCTAAAGTCCGCGCTATAGCTAGATATATATTATATAGGCGCTGTACTACTGGTCTAACTCTTCTAATAATCTAATTATAAAATCTTCGCTGTATTAATAGCTGATATTAATAAGGCTCTAGCCCTAAAGGTATATACTAACCCTATTACTAAAGTGCCTAAAGAATACTATAACCTATTATCTATCTTCTTATATAAAGATGCAGATAAGCTGCCTAAATAATAACTATACGATTATAAGATTAAACTAGAGAATAGTAAGTAAGCTAGTTTCGGTCTACTCTACAGGATGTCCCAGAACGAGTTAAAGGTACTAAGGAAGTACCTTAACAAGAACTTGTCTAAGGGATTTATTAGAGCAAGCTTATTATTAGTAGCTGTACCTATAATCTTTATAAAGAAACCTAGAGGTAGCCTTTAATTCTGCGTAGACTATAGAGCCCTAAATACTATTACTATTAAGAACCGATACCCGATTCTACTAATCTAAGAAACGTTAACCCAACTTAGTAAGGCTAAGTACTATATAAAACTTGATATTATTACCGCGTTTAATAAGCTAAGGATTGCTGAGGAAGATAAATAGAAGACTACCTTTTATACATGCTACGGGCTGTTTAAATACCTAGTAATACCCTTTAGCCTAGCTAACGCTCTAAGCACGTTCTAGCACTTTATAAATAACGTATTAAGACTATACCTTAATATGTTTTATACTGCCTATATTAACAATATTCTAATATTTAGTAAGAATCTGAAGGATTATAAGTAGTATATCTAGCTAGTCCTTAAAGTTTTAAGAGCGAATGGTCTACAGCTTAATATAGATAAGTACGAGTTCTACTAGTTAGAAGTAACCTACCTAGAGTATATAATTACTATAGAAGGGATCTATATAGACCTGAAGAAGGTAGAGATAATTATTAACTAGAAATACTCTAAGAATGTAAAAGATATTTAAACCTTTATAGGCTTCGCGAACTTCTACCAACAATTTATTAGCAACTTCTTACAGAAAGTCTCCCCCTTAATAGCCCTGACTAAGAAGAACACTTAATTTAACTAGAACGATAGCTGTTAATATTCCTTCGACCACCTAAAGGATGCTTTTATCTCTATATTAATTCTCTAACACTTTAACCCTAAGCTACTAATAGTAGTAGAAGCCGACGCGTCTAACTTTATAACAGCTGGCGTGCTGTCCTAGAGAGGCGCTGACGGTAAACTAAGACCTGTTACCTACTTCTCTAAGTATATAAACCCTGCTAAAAGCAACTATAAGATATATAATAAGGAACTGCTCGCGATTATCTAATATTTTAAGTAATAGAGGCCCGAATTAGAAGGCGCAGCATTCCCTATAGAAGTGCTAAGTAACTATAAGAACCTGTAGTACTTCGCAACGACGAAGCAGCTAAGCTACTAATAGGCCTATTAGTTAGAATATCTATTAAGGTT
>ML986668.1:159937-182244 GCA_010094045.1 Lojkania enalia
AGTAAGGCTTCTAGAGAGAAGTACTATAGATTACTAAAACCGTTGCCTATACCTAAACGAAGGTTTTAAGACATCTCTATAGACTTTATAACTAACCTGCTAGAATTAGAAGGTTGTACGAATATTATAGTAGTGGTTAATAGGCTTAGTAAGTATAGATATCTAATACCATGCGCAAGAATCGAAGTTTCTAATATCGTCCGACTGTTCCGTCGCTATATATAGGTTTACTATAGACTGCTATGTACTATTACGTCCGACCGTAGGATATAGTTTATTTCTACCTTCTACTAAGAGCTCTATAGATAGCTACAAATTAATATATATATATTAACCAGCTTCTATCTAGAGACTGATAGCTAGACAGAGAACGCCAACGCAGTAATAGAACAAGTTTTCCAAGCCTACACCAGCTACGAATAAAATAACTAGGTTAAATAGCTACTAACAGCGTAGTTTAAAGCGAACAACACAGTATCTAAATTAATAAAAGTCTCCCCATTTCTGGCCTGCTTTAGCCAGCACCCTCGAATGGGCTTCGAGCCGCCTATAGGGATCTATTAACCGCTAAAACAGTCCCTAATAGCCTAGAAAGCTAATAGACTAGTTGATAAGATGAAGGATATTATAGAGTATATTAGAGAAGAACTTACCTGGGTATAAGCGCTTTAACAAGAGTACGCTAACCGCAAGCGCATACCAGCCCCCAACTACTAGATTAGTAATCTAGTCTAGCTAGATGCTAGGAATATACGCACATAAAGACCGTTGAAAAAACTTAACTAGAAGAATATAGGCCCCTATAAGGTTATCGCGAAGGTATCCTCGCACGCTTATAGACTAAAGCTACCTAAATTAGCTAAAATACATCCTATATTCTATGTATCGCTATTACAGCTAGCACCCAAATCGTCTAACTACTTGCCTAGTTAATAAGTATACAACCCTGAACCTATCGAGATTGATAGAAAACTGGAATACCTCGTCGAGCGAATAGAAGACCTCTACTACAACTGATAGAGACGCCGGCACGAATACCTAGTTAAGTGGACTGGCTATCACAACCTAGAATAGTACCCGACTAGTAACTTTACTGAGACAACTGCCGCAGAAGATTACCACGCTAGAAACCTAAATAAATAAGACCCGAATACGATATTACGTCTGGATTCTTAATTAGGCGCTAGGGTCTAATCTGATACTACTATAAGAACTAAACCGACCTAATCTCTAGTATAATAACTGCTACTTAATTATAAATAACCTAAATATAACACAAAGACCTAACTCGCAAGAGCTTATAACTAAGAGGAGGGTACTATTACGGTAATACCGCGACACCTCTGCACTTATACTACCCTTACTATAATACCCGAACTAGCTGCCAGCAACAGCTATCAGCTGCTAGCTGGAATATAACCGACTTATCTTAACCACGATAGAGGAAGGTTTCGCCGACCCGGCTAGCCCGTGTAGTAGTACAGACCTAGCCCCTATAAAAACCTGTATAATGTAGATATCTCTATTCTTTACGCAACGTCTTAATATTCACACGTAGTATATAGTAATAGAGTTGACTGCCTGAAGTGCGATTAACCAACTACATGTGAGCGTCCGTAACAACTATATATTAGCTACTTAACTTAATACCCGTACGTAGTCTTTAAAGGTAAGAAATAACCTATATCTAGTAGTTATAGTAGATATAATAAATATAGAGGTATATAGAGAGTAATAATATTCTTTTTCTTATAGAGCTACTTAAATTTAAGTAAGTTGTAGCTTTTATAGCTATTAAGAATTAGTAATTAATATATACTAATAGTATAATCTTTTATATATATATTAAAGTACTTTAACTACTTAATACTAATATTATTTATCGTCCAGCTATTATTAGTAACCTATATAGCCTAGGTTAGTAGAATATTATCTTCTTTATACTATATAGAGAGGTAGTAGGTGCCTATAAAGATGATAAAAGGTAGTATTACCCATTCTATTACGTTAATACTCTAGATAACTATAGTCTACTTATAATTATCTAGTTGGAGCTGCTTTAGTCAATTCTATCTCTTAGAGCTAGTAACTACTGCTCCTATTGATATTACGCCTATTATAAAGCCTAATTCGTTGAAGTTGTATGTATCTTTATTAATAATACTATACTTAGCCTTTATATTTTATATAAGGTAGAATTAGCCTCCTATAATCTTAGGATCCTTATATTTAGCTCTTAAATAGTCATACTTTTAATTAAATTTAACCTTAAGCTTAGGCGTACGTTTAATAAAGTTCTCTACCCAGTTCTTTCTAACCTGGCTAGCAGAGCGCGCAGCTAGCAGTAAATTGGCCATATCTTGAACAGCAGCAAGCCGCGGCGGAAATCCTCTTGTATCCAGATCTAGTATATGCTGAATAATCACCCACTCCTCAGTCTTACTGAGCTTCATTGAATTAGGCCGGTAATCGCGTTGTGGAGCTGTTCCTCGCCTTCGTGTACTAAGTATACTTTAGGAGACATTATAGATTGATGCAACGCGACGCATAGTTAGTATCGCGTCTTATTGAAGAGCTTGGAGTGCAAGCTGTATTCTAGCTTCTTTCTGAATTGATTCTGCAGTTGTTGGTTGTAGCATGATGCTGCAAAGTATAATTATCGCGATTTTGGTAGGGTCTTGGCATCATGATCAGCTCGCTTGGGTGATCAGCTCGCTTGTGCTGTACGTTATAAATTCCTACTAATATACATATAGAGGTGGAAGGGCGGCCATTTTCAAACGTCTTTTGCCGCCGCTTTTAGCTGTCATCCCACCTCGCTTAGCCCGTATCGCATCGCCGCTTTAAAAGAGGCTCTGCTCTCGCACAGGCGCTAGCGTCTTCGACACCGTACCCCGTCTTCCGTTTTCTTAAGTTAAGCACGCCCACCAACCCTTCGTCAAGCCAAAAATGGCCCCCTCTCGAAACCGGCCGGCGGCCAGCGCCTTCTTAAGGAGGCGAGCTGCCTATCCTCCTACGACTCCGAGTCCTCCCACCGACCTGCACCCCTCCCCCACGTATGCTCTGCTTCTCCAAACAGCGTCCCGTCGCACTTCCATACTACTCCTCTCCAAGAAGCCCATAGGTCGATATGGTCGGCGAACCAGATTCGGAGGCGTTGGATCCCGACTGATAGCTCCCGCGGTCGAGATGGGGAAGGGAAGGGCTTCTCCCCCCACCATCCCGCCAACCTCCCAATCAGCCCTTGGCAGGGAGTTCGACACAGCCCCAAGCTCAGACACGGGTTCATACTCAGATCCAGATACGGACCTCGACGTGTTGTTGGATGCGGAAATTAATCCGGACGTCAAGAATGCCAGTGGGCGTGAGGAGTCAGATGTAGAACCAGACTCTGGGGTGGGCGGAGTTATGAGGGTCATTGCTCGCTTTAGAGAGGAAGGGCCGGCAAGACCCAAACAAACCGATCGAACTAAGGAACTGTGGGGGAAGGAGAGTACATTCTGGGCGAAGTAAGCTCTAGCATTACACATCTCTTCCCTGTTGTCACGATATTCTCCTAACCGATGGGCGCTAGGTATTGCAACACGACTCAAAAGCGGATGGGTCTATCTACAAAGGGTTTGCTACGTTAATGCGACCCAGCAATATTCAAGCCATACCTCCGATGGCGGAAGAAACGGTTCCGAGTCAAGAAAGAGAGCACGATAGATGCGTATTGGAATCGCGTTAGTATGTACTATCACAATGTCACAGGCTATGCGATAAAGAACGAGGTTCTGAGAGATGTTCGGAACGTATGCTGCCACCACATCCCTCCATTTCATGAGCGCACTGACGGATAGAGAAGTGGATACCGAGCCTGGAGCTTGATAGGTCCAAAAAGGAAAAGCATGCTATGTACGTCCAGACACTCTACGCCATCCTACACGCACTTTGGGTCGACGACACGAAGCCGCTCCCCGGTTTTATCTGGATCTAGATCTCGCTCCTTCTTCTCAGCGCAGCTACCGCTACACGGCCAGGGGCTCTTATTAAGAGTGCGAGCAATAAAGGCAGCAACAAAGCTCTTTGTTTCAAGGATGTGCAGCTTATGAAGGTCCGCAGTATCAGCGACCCCAATAAGAGCACAATCATAGCAAATGTAGACTTAGTGCATGTCAAGAACAAAGCGAAGAACGGGACACCGTACGTCAAACAAGAGAGACAGTTTACTAGCTCTTACTAATCTTACTCACTAGGAAGAAGTTTACATTCCGGCTAGAAGGACTCCCTGCGCTCTGCATCGTCCTGCACTTCCTAGGCATTGCCAAGGGCCGGAGTGCGTTCCGATACGATTTTACGAGCGTTCAACAGATATTTGACCTCGTCATACCTACCGAACGTAACGTGCTAAAGATCAAATGGAAGAGGGAATTGCTAAACAAGCCCTTCTTCTGCGGCTTTAACCATGCGCCCGATGGGGGGGCGCATGCGACAAGACAGGGCATTTCCCTATGCGAAGTACTGAGACGTGTTTATACGCTTAGGACTGCTCTTAGGGATTGAGGAAGGCTTGGAGCTATACTAGCTGCGACGAGCTTCAGGACACCACATCAACAGTACGTATACCCCATATCGCGCATCCCGATCTCTCCTACCGAATCTAATGTAATTAACTAGGTGCTTTAACCACAGCGGATCGGAACCAGACTATAGACCAAACTAGGGACACCTATAAAAGGTACTACACACCAACGCACATTGCACGCGACTTCCAGGCTATCTATTTCGGAACTCCCCTAGAAGACGAACTTATCCAATCTGTTGCGAGCATGGGCCTATCACGAGACCGACGTGCTCCTACAGAGCTCAACGACGAGCAATAGAAGGAAGTACGGGACAACCCCTCGCTCGCAGCACTTCTTACAAAACGGGAAGAATATAAAAGGACGCTAAAAGAGTAGGGTTTTCATCTACTTTCTAAGGCGAGAGGCGCCGACCTATACAAAAATATGAAAAGACGAAGAAGGACATTGTCTGTTCCTACCAGTAACTACGCTGATTGCAACTGAAGCAAATTATTCGCGAATTTCACAACTCTATTAACACTGATAAGATTGCCAAGCAGCTAAGCGGAAAGGCTGCGGAGGAAGTGCTGATGCTGCCGACCGTCGATTTTGAGCATCGAGAGCGGGCAACCATAGCTGCCATGCTTTTCAAGCCAATCAAAAACGACAAGACTAGCGTACGGTTTGTTCGGACCTTTGTTCAATTATTCCCGCTGCGAGAGACGCGTCGGCCGAAAACTACAAAACGTGCGGCGGTAGAGTTCGTCTTCAAAGGCTACGGAGCGGCTGCCTCATCAAAATGGAGGAAGACCCGAGATGGCTCCCAGAAGTCCACAGCAACTCATAACGGCAAGACTTTGAAGCAAGAGCACAACCTATCCGAGAGCGGGGATGTTGTGGAGGTTGGGCCTCAACATCTGTACCCGAACGTGCCGCCCCATCCAGTGTGTGGTTTCTGTTATAGCAACAAGACTTTCGCGCACGAGTGGCGGATCAAACACTAGGAGCGAAAGGATGTCCTCAAAAAGCATGTGCAAACTCACCTCCAGGAGGCTGAATATCAGGGTGAATTCGAGTGTCCCTACCCTAACTGTCACAGCATGCTGGACAATGGGATGCATTTCTTCAGGCATTCGCAAGACGAACACAAGGTGGCTCATTGATGCGTGTGGACTTCAGTTTCTATATAATAGCCAGTAGAGGCGACATATATTTTATAATTTCTCTTATGATTCAAATGGCAGGCTATCCATTCACTAGAAGAGCCCGTGCTCCTCCCAGAGGAAAAAGTCACATTGTCTTCCATACTTCGGACACCTTAAGACTACACTAGGTTAACCAGCATTAACTGAATAATTTCGGATGTGAACATGTCTTACATCTTTTGCCTCTACTTGGGCCATCCTTTTTCACTTTATGCCGAACGGCCAGAAGGTCACAGTTGCAGATGTCCAAGCTTTGAATATGGGAGGACTCTCGGTTCTTCTCGGGCAAATTGATTATGCTTAGGCGTAAGCAAGAGATGCGGTCTAAGAATTGAGGAAGGAGGGTGTGGGAAACGAACTACCCGTCGTTTGGTGGACGCATAAGATAGGACTTTAAGCTTGAAACTTTTCCACATACTGCAGAATCTTCCTGAAATTGCAATCCGAATAAGCGTGAATTGTCAACAGAACAATAACTCGGTGCCAGTCATTTATACTTTCACTATAAACAGGGCTCGACTGAGTTTCAGCAGCATCTGCCTTACGGTTTCGCATAGCAGGTGGCTGGACCAGTCACAATCCATCATAGCCCACGCTCGAACAAGATAGAGGACAAGGAGCTGGCATATGAAAGCTTTTACAGGCTTAAGCTTATCAGCATATGCGCATGGACCGTTGCAACCTGAGATTTGCAAAACTTCTTCGTTGGCTATCAACATATAGCTGTCCTTCCGCGCCCATCTCCCCCTAGGGCCCCACGATTATAGAATCCCATCAGCGTGACGCCAATCTCCAGTGTACAATATTCGTTGCAGTGTTCAATTAGCGCATCTGTTTCCTGTCCGTAAATCCCTGTCCACTCCAAAGCTGGTGCCTAGTTTCGTAGCTGGTGCCCAGTTTCGTAGCTGGTGCCCAGTTTCGTGCCTGGTGCCCAGGTCAGGCGCCCCTAGCGAGATTGCAAGCACGTGTTCAGTACGCAACACTGCGAGGCCTTGACCAGTCAACCTTATAGACCTCTCAGGATTCGGAAAGCACTTAGGATTCGGAGAATGCTCTCTTGATAATTACTTAGGATAGGACTTGCAGTTGCCGTGTTTGGGATTGCGTCGAACTCTAACGTGACTGGCTGCTATCGGCGGGAAATGCAACGTCCGCTGGCGGACCCCTCAATGACGGCTATAATTAGTTATCTGTGGGGCGTTGCTGCGGAGATGAGTCCGTGCATAAGCTTTATACAAGGACCCACAGCGGGCACCAAAACGAACCCGCATCAACCGAAACCTCCGTGTTAGAAGGTTCAATATTGAACCTGCTTACGTGATTGCCTTAGAGTAAAGTCTTGGCAGGTGTGGCAGCCTAGTCTGACTCTTTCCTCCAGCACTATTGAGCCCTCTCCATGTCGAGACTCTTCGTCTCTACAGAGTTGGAGGGATAAATGCAACAAGAGCGTCCCATCAATCCTTCCTACGCGAACGGAGATTTCAGAGTAAGTTGCTGTTGGTACGGGAGCTGGCGAGCGTAAAGTTGCTTAACTCGCGATGGCATCGAGACGTATCCATACTGCCACTGCAAGCATTGCCTACGTTTCCCCTGGCTCAGTCCGGCAATGATAAAAGCCATGGCCGCCAAATCATCTCAGCCCAGTCCATAAGCCAATGAAGGATAGCTAGTACCTTCATCGCATCAAAACATGATCTCGTACTCCCGGCGTCTAGTTGCTCCCGAATGGTCATCTTTTGACCATCTTTGGAGACAATCAACAGATGCCAGTCATGACCCTGAGCGATCAGGAGCGGAACAGCTGGCCATTGTCCAATAGTTCCACCGCGAATGAGAGCGAGGCGTTTCAACCATGCATCTGTCCATATTGCGATCTGGGGTTTGCCGTCTGTCCATGACTTCATTGGTCCCTTCGTCTCAATGTTGATTGCGATAGGGTTGTGACGGGCCCGGGTCGTGTGGTTCCATGACTTGACCGATGCACCAGGTAACAATCGGAGGGAGCGCCAGGCTTGTTTGGTAGCAGGGTTCGGATTGAGGGTGACAACGTAGTCGATGACGCGGCCGGGGAAGGCAGAGCGCGCAAGTGATGCCGGTTCGATTCTGGCCGTTTTCCTGCTTTGATAAGTGCGTGGTCATCTAGAAGTGCAATAAGACTCACACATTGTGGATATCAAGGGTCTGCCGGTGCTTAGACGTGTTGCGCGCGAGTTTAAGAAGTGGATGCTGCACCTCAGAATTCCATTCATCCTCTGAGACGCCCGAGCCGTGATCGTACTTTCGTGCAGTTTCTACAATATCAAGCAAATGCGCCATCGAAGGCATGGAGCCCAAGGCACAGCGCCCCTCCATATCATTCGCCCAAGAATACTCAAATCGCATCCTGTCCATTGGCGGGAGGGCAGACACGACTGCACTAACGTCATCATATCCTAATATCCCGATACCATCTGCAAATCGCTGTGTAGCACGGCGCATTGCCGTAACATCCTCCGGCTCCTCTCCCTCTTCGCCGTCATCGAAATTGCAGAAGATGACAGGCTGGTCTTCCAAATCCTCGAGTAACTGGAGTTGTTTCACAGGACTTAAGCGTCCACTCTGATGTGATTCGACTTCGGATGCTTCTGATATCGCCGCGCTGGAGCTGCTCTTGGTTGGGGAAGGAGGTAGGTGCGGCACGGAATCGAGTTCGCGGGGTCGTTTCGAAGGTCGAGGCGTTTGATCTAAATCCTCTTCCATCATGCGACGCTTGACTACCGATCGATTGTTCTCCTTGTCATCGGCTGCGTAAGGAGCGACGAGCGGAGCGGATGGGCTGGCGGCACAACAGTCAGTGGTCGCTTGGCAAGTGCCGATACGGGATGGAACACGTACGGAGAGTGTGGTGCATCGACACTGTCGATCCAGATCTCAATGTCTGAAGCAGTCGTTGAACTCATGGGAGGAGGGCCGAGTATACCCACGTGGAAGAAAGACAACGATACGGTCTGTTTGTTTTGAAGAGGCCGGTGGCTAAACTAGCCTTGCGGATCTCGGCGTCTTGGCGAACACGGGCGCTAGGCTACCCCACATTCGCTAGCAGCTGCTGCCCGAAACACCTTAAGGGTCCCTCAACTTCATAAACAGCTATACTAAAGGTATCTCTGCCATGAGTAGCAATTGCAGAACTACGCTTACCGCGTTCGAAAGTCCAAACGCAGCTCTTGACAACCGCAGCCTCGGACAATTATAGCGGCCATAGCGACCGGAAACCTTGAAACGAGTCATATTGTAACCACAATTTCATCTTGTTTACAACACGTAAAACTCAAACGTTTCCAGGGCAAGACATCGCCTTCTAGGCGTGTGTGTGTGTGTGTGTGTGTGTATTCTATTATGGCCATGCACCCTATGGGTATGAACCGTTACAAAGCGCCAGCTATATACATTCTGCTTCCTTATGCCTGCTCCATTTCAAAAGCCAACTATGAGACCTGCTCGTCCAATGCCTAACTCTATGCTCAACAAAGGAAAGAAAAGGGAAGTAATATACTACTGTGTGTAGGATAAGCTGTGTAGCTAGTTATAGCCTCGTGTTTACAGGGTATTGTCACGGTATCCTCGCGTTCCCCCTGACACCTGCACGTGGCGCGCTCGCTTCCGCGCACGTGCCTTCTTCTTCCCCCTTATCTTCCTGCTTGCCTCGCGTATAGCTTGCTCCTTAGCTATCCTCTTGTACGACACCTGAGATCTGTACGTAGCATACAATACCAAGCGTTAGATGAGCCTTGTCGTCCCTGCTCGTAGCCTCTCGTGACAGGTATTTCCAGTGTTATATACCTCTTAATTAGCAGTATACTAGCCGAGGCGCGTTTATAGATAGCTTATCATTCTACGCCTACAAGGCAGAAGAGGAGATTCTTAGCTACTTCTACTTATCTATTTTCTCTTTATCTCTACTTACTTTATCTTATATATTTAGTTATAGCCGCTCTATACTCTTTATAAATTTAATTATCGCTCTAATAGTGTCACGGACGCTCACGCGCAGTTGGTTAATCGCACTTCAGGCAGTCAACTCTATTGCTACGTACTACGTGTGAATATCAAGACGTTGCGTGAAGAACAGAGATATCTACATTGTACAGGTTTTTATAGGGGCTAGGTCTGTGCTGCTGCACGGGCTAGCCGGGTCGGCGAAACCTTCCTCCATCGTGGTCAAGACAAGTCGGTTATATTCCAGCTAGCAGCTGACAGCTGTCGCTGGCAGCTGGTTCGGGTATTGTAGTAAGGGTGGTGTAGGTGCAGAGGTGTCGCGGTATTACCGTGACAGTACCCCCCTCTTAGTTATGAGCTCCTGCGAGTCAGGTCTTCGTGTTATATTCAGGTTATTCATAATCAAGTAGCAGTTATTAATACTAGCGTTAGTTAAGGTCGCAGGCATATCGGCGCGACCAGTAGTCGATAGCAGTACTATGCTAGGGATTAGGTTGGTTCGGTTCTTGCAGCAGTACTATGCCAGGGATCAGGTTAGGTCGCAGGTATATTGGCGCGACCGGTTGTTATCGTATAGCAGTTCCATGCTAGGGATCGGGTCGGTTCGGTTCATGTAGCAGTACCATGCCAGGGATCGGTAGCAGTATCGTTGCTGGCGTCATGTCGGTGCAGTATCGTTGCAGGCGTCTAGGAACATACTCAGATTAGACCCTAGCGCCCAATTGAGAATCCAGATGTAATGTCGTATTCGGGTCTTGTTTATTCGGGTTTCTAGCGTGGTAATCTTCTGCGGCAGTTGTCTCAGCAAAGTCACTAGCCGGGTACCATTCTAGGTCGTGATAGCCAGTCCACTTGACTAGGTATTCGTGCCGGCGTCTCTGTCGGTTGTAGCGGAGGTCTTCTATTCGCTCGACGAGGTATTCCGGTTCTCCATCAATCTTGATAGGTTTAGGGTTGTGTACTTGTTGGCCAGGCAAGTAGTCAGACGACTTGGGTGCTGGCCGTAATAGCGATACATGGAATACAGGATGTATTTTAGCCGATTCGGGTAGCTTTAGTCTATAAGCGTGCGAGGACACCTTCGCGATAACCTTATAGGGGCCTATATTCTTCCAGTCAAGCTTTTTCGACGGTCTTCGTGTGCGTATATTCCTAGCGTCTAGCCAGACTAGATCACCAACCTGGTAGTCGGGGGCTGGTATGCGCTTGCGGTTAGCGTACTCTTGTTGGAGCGCTTGTGCCCAGGTGAGTTCTTCTCTGATATACTCTATGATATCCTTCATCTTATCAACTAGTCTATTAGCTTCCTGGGCTATTAGGGACTGTTTTGGCGGTCGATGGATCCCTGTAGGCGGCTTGAAGCCCATTCGAGGGTGCTGGCCAAAGCAGGCCAGAAACGGGGAGACTTTTGTTGATTCGGACACTGTGTTGTTCGCTTCAAACTGCGCTGTTGGCAGCTATTCAACCCAGTCATCTTGTTCGTAGCTGGTGTAGGCTCGGAGAACTTGTTCTATTACTGCGTTGGCGTTCTCTGTCTGGCCATCAGTCTCTGGGTGGAAGCTGGTTGACATACGCGTGTCAATTTGTAGCTGTCTGCAGAGCTCTTGGTAGAAGGTAGAGATAAACTGTGTCCCACGGTCGGACGTAATAGTGCGTGGCAGTCTATGGTGAACCTATACATGGCGACGGAATAGTCGGACAACGTCAGGAGCTTCGATTCTTGCGCATGGTATCAGGTGTCTGTACTTGCTGAGCCTATCAACCACCACCATGATATTCGTACAACCTTCTGATTCTAGCAGGTCAGTTACAAAGTCTATAGAGATGTCTTGAAACCTTCGTTCAGGTATAGGCAACGGTTTTAGTAATCTATGGTACTTCTCTCTAGAAGCCTTACTTCTTCGGTATATGTGACAACAGCCTACATATTGTCGCACTAAGTCGAACATCTTTAACTAATAGTACTCGCGCTGGAGTAGTTCTAAGGTCTTTCCTCAACCAGGGTGTCCGCCGGACGGCGAGTTGTAGACGGCTTGTAGCAGCTTAAGCTTCAGCTCGTCGTGGTCTAGTACTATAAGTCGATCTCGGTAGTATAGTCGGTTGTTACGCTCTTTATAGTCAGCTAGAGTTAGGAGCTTAGATTAACGGGCTCCTTCTCTTAGTAGCTTCAGGGTATCTTAGATCAGGTTATCGTTCGGGTATTCTTCGTCGATAATTTCTATAATCGGTCGGCCTACTTCTATCTATCGGAATAGTTTAGGACGAAGTAATATCTGTTAACAACCTCTACGGGCCTCTTCTTATATAGGCTTATTCTATAACCTTTAAGTTAAGGCATTAGGCTTCTCTCTAAGTTTTCCAGGTCGGTACGTGATATTGAAGTTAAACCTTAACAGATATTCTAACTAATAGGCCTATTAGTAGCTTAGCTGCTTTATTATTGCGAAGTACTATAGGTTCTTATAATTATTTAGCACTTCTATAGGGAATGCTGCACCTTCTAATTCGGGCCTCTATTATTTAAAACATTAGATAATCGCGAGTAGTTTCTTATTATATATTTTATAGTTGCTTTTAGCAGGGTTTATACGCTTAGAGAAGTAGGTAATAGGTCTTAGTTTACCGTCAGTACCTCTCTAGGATAGTATGCCGGCTGTTATAAAGTCGGACGCGTCGGCTTCTACTACTATTAGTAGTTTAGGGTTGAAGTGTTAGAAAATTAATATAGAGATAAAGGCATCCTTTAGGTAGTTAAAAGAATATTAATAGCTATTATTCTAGTCAAATCGAGTATTCTTCTTAGTTAGGGCTACTAAGGGAGAGACTTTCTATAAGAAATTGCTAATAAATTGTCGGTAGAAGTTCGCGAAGCCTATAAAAGCTTAAATATCTTTTATATTCTTAGAGTATTCCCAGTTAACAATTATCTCTACCTTCTTTAGGTCTATATAGATTCCTTCTATAATAATTATATACCCTAGATAGATTACTTTTAACTAGTAGAACTTATACTTATCTATATTAAGCTATAAACTATTTACTCTTAAGGCTTTAAAGACTAGCTAGATATACTACTTATAATCCTTTAGATTCTTACTAAATATTAGGATATCGTTAATATAGGTAGTATAGAATATATTAAAGTATAGTTTTAGTATATTATTTATAAAGTACTAGAACGTACTTAAAATATTAGTTAGGTTAAAGGGTATTATTAGGTATTTAAATAACCTATAGCGTATATAAAAGGTAGTTTTCTATTCGTCTTTCTTAACAATCCTTAGCTTATTAAATGCGGTAATAATATTAAGTTTTATATAGTATTTAGTCTTACTAAGTCGGGTTAATATTTCTTAGATTAGTAGAATCGGGTATTAGTTCTTAATAGTAATAGTATTTAGGGCTTTATAGTCTATATAGAATTAGAAGCTACCTTTAGGTTTCTTTATAAAGATTACGGGTATAGCTACTAGTAATAAACTTACTCTAATAAATCCCTTAGATAAGTTCTTATTAAGGTACTTTCTTAATACCTTTAACTCGTTCTAGAACATCCTATAGAATAGACTAAAGCTAGTTTACTTACTATTTTCTAGTTTAATCTTATAATTATATAGTTATTATTTAAGTAGCTTATCTATATCCTTATATAAGAAGATAGATAATAAGTTATAGTATTCTTTAGGCACTTTAGTAATAGGGTTAGTATATACTTTTAAGGCTAAAGCCTTATTAATATTAGCTATTAATATAGCGAAGATTTTATAGTTAAATTACTAGAAGAGTTAGACTAGTAGTATAGTATCTATATAATATATATCTAGCTATAGCACAGACTTTAGGTATTTAAACTTAAATAGGTCTTTTTAGCTATAATTTTTATTTAAGATTAGGTTGGTTTTAATTTTAAGTTCTTTTAACTAGCATAGTATTTTAAGCTACTAGTAATTATATTAGGTATAGCTTAATAGATAGAGTTTTAAATAGTACTACCTAGGCTTTAAGCTATATAAGAGTTATAAATTAGTTACTTTAGAATCTCTTTTTATATTAGGTTTAAGTAGTTTATAGTCTTTAATAACTATTTAGATAGCCTATTAGTAAATAGTAGTACTAGTAGATTATAAATATCGAGTTAGGTATTAATTAGTAGTAAAGACTAGCTATTTATTCTTATAGTCTAGGTTTATATAATACTTATATATCTATAACTATTCTAGAATTAACTAGTATTTTTCTAGTATAGTTATATAGAAATATACTATCTCTAAATAGTTTAGGTGTTAGAGGGTTAAGATAACTAAATAAGAGATAGTCCCCCTATAGAGGATTTCTCTATTAAAGCTAGTTAGGTATAGATTATACGGGAGTTATATCTTTTAGAGTTTTAGGGTATATATAAGATCTCTATAGATATAACTATAATTAATAGCCCTAGTATTAATAAGAATATTAATATTTTACTAGACTAGATCTTAATAGATTAAAAAAGAAGCTAGAATCTAGTAGTTCTATAACTATTTCTATAGGGGCTGGTTCTATAAGTATATAGAAATTCGGTATAGGCGTAGTCCTAAAAAGCAACTTACTTCTAAAATAGACCTTTTAGCAACGTTCTAGTTAATAAGACTAGCTGCGTTTAGGAGTAAGAATAATAGCCTTATCTATAAGATAACAAGTATATTAAAGATTAGTTAGAAGATTAGTTAGAGGATTAAAAGTAGAATCTACTAGGTATAGTAGGGCTCTAAGACCCTTAACGGATTAATAGTAGAGGGGCGCTGTATTCTAGCAAAATATATCCCTTACTATTATACTTATAACAGCGTTCTTTACGGCGGCGCTTTTCTTATTTATTAGAGCCTATAGGTATATAGCTAGAAGTATTAAGTTCTATAGCGTTTAGATCCTTCTAGTAAGTAGTATAATATTTTAGTTATTTATAGTAGTTACCGGGTAGATAATATAGGTTAGTATTATATAGGGAAATTAGGTTAGTATAGTTATTTAGGGTGCTAGGTATTATAACACCTATTATAGTACAGCAGAGCTTATTAGAGAGAGAATATCGGAGATATACGATTTATCTAGTCTTATTTAGTTTAGTATCTACAATCAGGCGTCGGAATTTAGTAAAGTAAGTAGGGAACCTACTTTAGCCTTATTTTAAGGTCTCTAGCTTACTCTATACTATAATCTCCTTATTCTAGTTACTATAGATAGATTCTAAGAAGGCGACTAAGCTGTTTATAGAGTTAATATTCTTATCTATTAATAGGTTAACTAATATTACTAGATCTTATTCTAGACGGGAATAGATATATAGAAGGTAGATACGTTTAGTTAGGTATTAGTTAGCGTTTCCTTCTAGTTTATAGTAGAGCTTTCTAATAAAGTATAAAAGCTCTAAACGTTTACTAGAAAATATTAGAGGGTTAGATAAATAGTTAAAACGAAAATATAGGTTATATATAGTTTTAAGTAGATTAAGAGTTAATATAGGTATCTGTTTAGAAACTAGAGTTATAGGCTAAGTCGGGCTAAGGGCGGGTAATAGTTCTATTACTATTAATATACTAGTAGCTGGTAGAGGGGTAACTATTTAGTAGCTACTAAATTCCCTTTATATCGCTTTAAGGTCTAACTTATAGCGGTTCTCTTAGGTTACTAAGGCCTCTACTAGCATCTCGTTCTTCTACTATAAAAAGTCCAGCTTACCCTAGATTTTTTTAAGTATACTAACAAGTACATTCTTATATATAATATATAATAATAGATAACGTAATATAATATTATAGACGCTTATATATAGTTAATTAATCGTACTTTAGGTAGTTAACTCTATTACTATATACTATATATAAATATTAAGACGTTGTATAAAAAATAGAAATATCTATATTATATAGGTTTTTATAGGAGTTAGGTCTGTACTACTATATAGGCTAGCCGGGTCGGTGAAACCTTCCTCTATTGTAGTTAAGATAAGTCGGTTATATTCTAGCTAGCAGCTAATAGCTATTACTAGCAGCTGGTTCAAGTATTATAGTAAGGGTGGTGTAGGTATAGAGGTGTCGTAGTATTACCGTAATATAGTCTTTAAATTTCTATCTAGGTATACTCTATACAGCTTTTCTAAAAACAATTCTAATTATAGAAGATAGAAAGTTCTAAACCTAAAAACTTTAATTAATAGAAGATTTTTAAGATTCTATCTAGATAACTAAATAATTTAATAAAATAATATATAAATATTATAATCTAAATTAAATTAAGTATATTTTAAACTTAAATATATTTAAATAAACAATTAATATAATATTATTAAAAAGGCTATTATTAGTAGTATTAAGTTTTTCTATATAATATAATAGTATAGATAAGATAATAAGTTTAAATATAGTATAAATCTACTTAAAAGTATATAAAAGTATATAGAGGATTAAAAACCTAAGAATTCTATTAATATTTATAAACTTTATATAAAAGGATATAAAAAAACTACTAAACTACTTATAAGAGAGTATATAACTATATATAGATAGAAAAAGGGGTAGAACTAGGGGTAGAATAAGATAAGTTAAAAGCTTTAAGATAAAATTATATATAAAGCTTTTTATAGAACAATTTCTTTATATTATTATATTATAATCTTTATCTAAAATTAGATTAGTTTTAGTTTTAAGTTTTTTTAACTAATATAATATCTTAAATAGCTAGTAATTATATTAAATATAATTTAATAGGTAGAACTTTAAATAGTACTATCTAGGCTTTAGGTTATATAAGGGTTATAAATTAGTTACTTTAAAATCTCCTTTTATATTAGATTTAAATAGTTTATAGTTTTTAATAACTATTTAAATAGCCTATTAGTAGATAATAATACTAATAGATTATAAGTATTAAGTTAAATATTAGTTAGTAGTAAAAATTAACTATTTGTTTTTATAGTCTAGGTTTATATAATACTTATATATCTATAGTATTATAAGAGGCTATAAATAGGGACGATAAAGCTTATCTAACGCTTAGTATAATATACTATATATAGATCTTAGGTGTTATATAAAAAGATAGCTAAGAAGTAAGCTAAATATAAGATAAGTAGGAAAATAAAGAAGAAGAAGAAAGTATATATACTAGAGCGAGCGCGCTATATATAAATATTAGAGGGAACGTAAGAATACTATAATAGTACCCCCCTCTTTAAAAAGTAGCTGTAATTAACAATTGTAGCTATAATATAGAAACCTAATATAACTGGTTATCTGTTTTATATAGGGTAGAACTATTTCTAGCTAGCTAGTGTCTAGTACAATAAGTAATATACTAAATAAGCTTAATATAGTTATTATATTACTAATAGAACGGGGAACTAGCGTTTAGTATAACAGAACGGGGAGTTGTTTAACTCTTTAAGGAGCTGGTAGAATAGGAACTAGCGTCTAATACGATAAGTAATATACTAAACAAGCTTAATATAGTTGTTATATTACTAATAGAACGGGGAACTGGTATAAAGAGAAGCTAGTAGAATAAGAAGCGAAGACTACGGTAGAGAGAGGATAATAGCACGTTGAGGGAGGACGATAGCTAGTTCTAGAGCTCCTACTACTACTACTATATAAGTAGTAGGATAGCTGTCGAGCTGGTAATCTAGCTAGATATTACTAGAAAGGAAGAAAAAATCTGGATAAGGAATAATAAAGATCTCTATCTAGAGATCTGCAGCAGCTGTCTAGCTGCTATTACTATATAACTAGACGAGCTATTCTAATATTATAAGAGGCTATAAGTAGGAATAATAAGGCTTATTTAACGCTTAGTATAGTATACTATATACAGATCTCAGGTGTTGTATAAGAAGATAGCTAAGGAGTAAGCTAAACGCGAGGCAAGTAGGAAGATAAAGGAGAAGAAAAAGGTATATATACTAAAGCGAGCGTGCTATATATAGATGTTAGAGGGAACGTAAGGATACTATAATATATAGCTATTCTAGAATTAACTAGTATTTTTCTAGTATAATTATATAAAAATATACTATCTCTAAATAGTTTAAATATTAGAGGGTTAGAGTAATTAAATAGGAGATAGTTTTCTTATAAAAAACTTCTCTATTAAAGCTAATTAAGTATAGATTATATAGAAGTTATATCTTTTAGAGTTTTAGAGTATATATAAGATCTCTATAGATATAGCTATAACTAGTAGCCCTAGTATTAATAAGAATATTAATATCTTACTAGACTAGGTCTTAATAGATTAAAAAAGGAGCTAGAATCTAGTAGTTTTATAACTATTTCTATAGGAGCTAGTTCTATAGATATATATATTATAAATATAGAATACTAAGAAGTACTACCTCTATAATTAGGGTTTAATCTAATATTAGCTATTATATAGGTTAACTCAGATAAAGACTAATAAGTTAATAATAGGTAGAAGTATATTAGAGACTAATTATTAGATAGTAAGTAGTAGAACTATAAAAACTAGAGAGATAATTAGCTAGAAAATAAAGTATAGTATAACCTATATATATAATAGTAGTAGAAGTATTAGGTATAGTAGAATAAATCTAACAGGTCTAATAGACCTAATAAACTAGATTTAGTAGTTTTAAATTTAACTATATAAAATAGAAGATTTTTTTAGTAGATTAAATTCTATATAATTATTCTTATAAATTTATTTTATTACTTAATTAGACTTTTAAATATACTTATTATATTTAAAGAATTAGTAACTCTAATACTTTCTTTTTACTAAAGCTACTACTTTTAACTAATCTAATATAAATAAAGCCCCGGTATATATATAATTATAATAGTAGTTATTATATATACTAGTAGAATATAGATTAGTAATAATATAGAGATTTAGTATAGGTGTAATTCTAAAAGATAATTTACTTCTAGAACGGATCTTTTAATAATATTCTAATTAGTAAAACTAGCTATATTTAAGAGTAAAAATAATAGCCTTATTTATATAATAATGTAAAGAAATCGTTCTATAAAAAACTTTATATATAACTTTATCCTAAAGCTTTTCGCTTATCTTATTTTACCCCTAGTTCCACCTCTTTACCCATCCGTATATAGTTATATACTCCCTTATAAGTAGCTTAGTAGTTTTTCTATATTCTTTTATATAAGGTCTATAGATGTTAATAAAATTTCTAGGTCTCTAATCCTCTATATATTCTTATATACCTCTAAGTAGATTTATACTATATTTAGATCTATTATCTTATCTACGCTGTTATATTATATAGAAAAACTTAATACTACTAGTAATAGCCTCTTTAATAATATTATATTAATTATTTATTTAAATACGTTTAAGTCTAAAATATACCTAATTTAATTTAGGTTATAATACTTATATACTATTATATTAAATTATTTAGTTATTTAAATAGGATTTTAAAAACCTTTTATTAATTAAAGTCTTTAGGTTTAGAACTTCCTATCCCCTATAATTAGGATTGCTTTCGGAAAAGCCGCGTAGAGTATACCTAGGTAGAAACTTAGAGACTACTAATAATCTATTAGAATTAGAAGTAACTACTAATATCTAACTATAATTTACCTTCTAATTCCTATACTAGAATCGATATACGCGTAAGTTATAGTAAGAGTAAGCTTCTATCTATATATATAGAATAACTATTACCTCCTATAGAGGGCCCTATAATAGACGGACCCCTCTATATATAGCTAGTAGTAAAGAATCTATTTAATTTAGAGAGAAATTAGAGTAAACTAACTTTTAAGAAATAAACTATAATTTTATAAGAGGAGATTATATACTTAATATAATAGAGAACTATTAGTCCTAATTAACCTTTATAAACTACCAAATTAGTACTAATAATATACTAAGAAGCTTTTACGACTCCCTTAGTAAGAAACTTCTTAACTACCCTTAAACCCTCTTAAACCTACTTTACTAAATATACGCTTAAAATTAAAAGCTTTATAGATAGTAATAAACCTATATTTAAATAATAGTAAGCTTTAATCTTAACCGACTTAAGATTAATATAGATTACTATTAGATAGAGTATATATATATAGTATTAGTATAAGGATATACCTCTAATACTGTAAAAGAGTATTTAGAGCTAAAATACCTAGCTAAATTAGACTAGTATTAGTTTAAGAATACTAAAGAAATAATTTTACTTCTATAATTATATTTTATTATAGGTAATAAAGAGATAGAAGCGCGATAGGCGTTTTAGGTCTTAAGGATAAATAAGAGAGAAGCGTTCCCAACTTTTAAAGCTCGCTTTATTAGTATAGCTATTAGAGGATCTATATCCTAATCTAAGTAGTTCTTCTACCTATAGGATAAGATTCTTTCTAGTCTAAAAATACTAAACCTTAGCTTTAAGCTTATATAGAAAAGCTTCTTTAATACTATAGTCGCTTACTTAACAGCCTATAATATAGAAAGGAGGAGTATTTCTAACCTTCTAGAACGAACTATTAGCTTATAAATTGCAGCTAAAATAAATTTAGATTAGTACTAGAAGGCTTCTAAAAGTTTATCTAAGGTAACCTATAATCTAATACTACTCTAATCTACTCTAGTATTAATACCTTATTCTATTATAATCGCTCTCTAATAACCTAGTAAGACTCTCGTATCTAAAAGGTATACGACCCTAGAAAATTACTATAATTATAGTAAACTAGAATACTTCGCGAATAAATATATAGTCTTTAAAATATAAGAGAAAGAGGTTAAATAAGAGGAGATTAAGGAAGAAGAGTTTCTAGACGTAAACAAGTACTACCTAGATAGTTCTTAGGTAGGAAATAGAGACGCTTAAGAAAACTCTCTATCTTAGATTTAAGTAGATATAATTTATTAAATATCGATTTGTTATATTTATTTAGAGGAAAGTACTTCTAAATTCCTACTATTTTATATTTAAAAGGCGTTAGTATATAATTAAACACTCTTATTAATATTAGCGCCTAAAGCTTCCTATTTCTTAATTCTATAGTAGTTAGATTACTCTTCTAAACCTTATATATATTAATATAGTACTTACCCTTTAAAATTATTATTAAAGGTTTTTAAGACCGAATCTAAACCCTAGTTAATTAATATATCTACTTATACCTGCGAATTAATAGAAAAACTATCTAAAACTACCTATTTATTATTATAAATCTAGGTACTTAGGATTATATTATTAGTATTAAATAGTTATATTACTTTTAACTCCAGCTAGATATAGATAAGAATTAGACTATATAGCTTTCTAAGTATCCTACTATTTATAATCTATTATTTCTTCTTCTTATATAATTAACTCAGCTAGTATATAATAAGGAGATAGAGCTAGATATCTAGCAACGTGATACTTTATAAGAAAAGAACTAGTATTAGCAGTTCTATAGTTTAACTATCTATTATATTAAGGGTCTATTAAAACTACTAAAACTATATTAATCTTTTATAGCTTATAGTTTAAATAAGCTTAGAGCTCCTATATACCTATATATAATAAAGTCCGAATCTAATCTAAAGAAAATCCGTTCTCCTATTATTACTCTTATTATAGCTAATACTTTCTACTTTAATATAAAGAGGAAAGAGAACGAGTTTTTCTCTACGTCTCTATACGAAATCGAGCAGCTAATTAAAGATAAGTAAGTTCTAGAGTTAGAAGATAAGGCTGAAAATAAAGTACTAGTAAATCTCTAATTATTATCTAAATACTATAAGTATTAGAATATATTTAGTAAAACTACGGCTTATTAATTACTAGAATACTGCTCTTATAATTATAAGATTATCCTTATAGAACCTCTCTCTAATAGTTACAGCCTATTATATATGTAGAATATTAAAAAGCTGGAAGTAACTAAGAAGTATATTATAGATAATCTATAGAATAAGTATATTAAGTAGAGTCTAAGCTCTTTTATATCTCTAATCCTTTACATCCGTAAATCTAATAGTAATCTATATATTTATATAGATTATTATAAACTTAATACTCTTACCTATAAAGATATATATCCGATACTACGTATAGATAAACTTCTATCTAAGTCTACTAAAATAGTAATCTTTATTAAGTTTAATATTTACGCGGCCTTTAATAAGATTAGAATAGACTTTAGTTCTAAGAAATATACTACCTTTTAAACTTAATACGAAACTTATAAGTATAAAGTTCTACCTTTTAAATTATATAATAATTTAGTAGCTTACTAGTACTATATAAATAATATACTAATCGACTATCTAGATAACTTCTATATTATTTACCTAGATAATATCTTTATCTACTCTAAAGATAAGGCGATATATACTATCTATATTAAGAAAGTTCTTAAGAGATTATATTAAGTAGGGTTATAAGTTAATATTAAGAAAAGCGAATTCTATATTACCTAAATTAAATACCTTAGCTATATCTTTTTAAATAAAGGCCTTAAGATTAATCTAGAAAAGGTAGAAGTACTATATAACTAGTAGCTATCTACTATTATAACGGGTATAAAATCCTTCTTAGGTTTTACTAGATTCTATTAACAGTTTATAC
>ML986669.1:3106-203433 GCA_010094045.1 Lojkania enalia
TTATATATAACTTATATAAGAGGCTTATAACTAAGTATCCTCTACATACCTAAGCGCTACTAAAACCTATTAGTTACTATCCCGAAAGTACTACTAAAAGGGTATAGAGGCTACTTATAAACGATATATATAGAATTGTATCTTATACTATAAAGCTTATCTAATATAAACCCGAACCTTAAGTTTTATCTACCTACTTCTTATACTAAATTAACTAATATAGTATCTATATATTAACTTTAAGAATTTTTCTATAGATAAATTCGGATACAATTAGATTATAGTAGTAATTAATCGCCTATCTAAATAAGCTATATCTATTCTCTACTATTATATAATTAACGTACAGGGAATAGCCGAATTATTTATTTAATAGGTATACCACTTTAGCTATATACCTAAAACTATTATTTTAGACTAAAAACCTTAGTTTATATCTAGTTTCTAGTCCGAATTCTACTATATCTTAGGCATAAAAATTAAACTATCTACTACTTATTATAAAGAGACTAACGGATAGATAGAAATTATAAATAAGTATATTAATCAGAGACTACGTTCTTTTATATTCTTCTACTAGAATAACTAGAGTTCTCTATTACCTATAATCGACTAAATATAAGCAACTCTACCCTATATAATTATTAGAATATCTCTATATTAGATCTTATACAGATTTAAGCCCTATTAAAGTTCGGATTAGAAATATTCTATTAATCCTATTATTATAATAGATAAATTAAATTATAAAAATACCTTAGCTCTAGTAACTCGTATATATATAGCCTAGGAAACTATAAAGGCTAATATTAAGAAGGCTTAGGATTGTATATAATCTATTATTAACTATTACTAGTAACCGATTAATTAGTAGATTGGTAATATAGTCTACTTAAATACTAAGAACTTTACGGTCCAGAGATTAAGCCGAAAGCTATCCGATTAATAGGAGGGTCCTTTTAAAGTACTAGAGTAGGTTAGAAACTTATATTATTTATAGCTACTCCTAGGGTTAAGTATATATAATATCTTCATACTAAACCTACTATATAAAAACCCTTAAGACCCTCTACCTAGATAAGAAACTCTAAAACTACCCGCTATCGCTATTAATAGGGTAGAAGAGTAGGAGGTTAAAGAAATACTAGCTAGTAAGTTATATTATAAGACCCTTAAATACCGTGTAAAATAGGTAGGATATAATTCTAACCTAATCTAGTATAAAGTCTTAAACTTTATAGGTTTATCTTATAAGCTAAGAGCTTTTTATAATAAGTATCTAAATTATCTAGAACTCTTAAGAGCTCTAACTAAATAGATTAAGGTATATAAAGATAGTATAGAGAATATAGATTATCTAGTAGATAATAATATATAAGAGTTAAGTAGTAGATTTTAAAAACTAAAGTATAGGCCTAAAATTACTCCTCTATAAAATTTAGAGGATCTGATAGTAGGCTGTTAGATACCTCCCTAGTCCTCTCCTCCTCTACCCTCCTTTTTCTTTCTTCCCTCTAGACTCCCCTTAAACTTCCTCTACCTTATCTTTAGCCGCCTAAGAGCGCCGTAATATTAGTCTAAAGGCTAGATATTAGAACTTCTAGGGCTGAAACCTAATAGAGTAACTTAGTACCCTAGTAGAATAAAGCTACCTAGATACTAGCCGTAAGAAGACTATCTTTCTAACTTCTTACAACCTAGACTATAAACGCTAGGCTATAAGCGGACTCTAAAATAGCCTTAAAGGCTACCTTTTTATCCTCCTTATCTCCTATATATTAGGCTACTATCTATAGTTTAAGATGGCCCCGGAGGACTAGAAACTCCTCCTTATAATAGGAGGGGATCTATAAGTACGTTAGTAGTAAATACTCTATTAGTATTAGATGCGATTTATACGGAGTTGTACTTTTTATTTTATAAGGTATAATACTTGCATTTTTTTAATCTTAGGAATTAAAAGAAAAATATTATATACTACCCGCGGGCGAGCGTATATATAGTTTAAAGGTAGATAACTTAAAAGGCCTTTAAAAAAGCTCTAAAAGGTGGGCGGAGTAGTATATTAATTAATTTTTTCTATAAGGTGTTAGCAATACTTTAATAATTAACAGTTCTAGGGACGTATAATAATATGTATAGAGTAGAAGTTATTATTTAGTTAAGGAAGCTTAATTAATAGCGACCTAGTAATATACTAAGGCTAGTAAACGCTTATTACTATACGCGACGAAATTACAATATTAATAAACCGTTACGATAGTAGTTACTAGCTAATATATAGGTTAATTATACTTACCGCAAAAACCTTACTTAACATTATATTAATAAACGTATTTCTATAGGTAACTACGCGTATTAGCTCTTACTAGTAAATACCTCTTTAAAGAAATTTCTTTATACTAGAACCTATCTATAATAGCTTTAATTCCCTCCCGAACCAGCGTAGATAGGGACTATTAGTCTATAAGGAGGGGGGTAGTATAATAATATAAAGAAATCGTTCCACGAAAAGCTTTATCTTTTTACTTATCTTATCCTACCCCCGGTTCTACCCCTTTTCCCATCTATATATAGTTGTACACTCCCTTATAAGTAGCTTAGTAGTTTTTCTATATCCTTTCGTATAAGGCTTATAGGTGTTAATAGAATTTCTAGGTCCCTAATCCTTTATATACTCCTATATACCTCTAAGTAGATTCGTACTATATTTAAACCTATTATCTTACCTACGCTATTATAGCTAGTTAGCTATACTATCTTTAGAGAAAAAGCCTTATACTTATAGGTAGTAAAAGTAATTCTAACTATTATTAGATAACGGTAGAAAGAATTATATAATATACTTACCCTCTAATAAAAAAGAAGGCCTTTTAAAAGCTGCTGCTACTAAGCTTTAATTTGTTAATTTACTATACTTATACTATAGAGATAGTACTCTTTAAACTAAAGTTCTAGCTTAGAGAAGGTTTAAAGCTAGTAATAAGCATCTACTAATATAACTGTTTCTCCTCTACAATTAGATTATACGAAATAAGGTTACTACTATATATCTTCTAAAGTTTTAAGAAACTGGCGAAAGTAACTTACTACTATATAAGCAGATATTTCTATATATACCTATATAATATAGTAGAAGTATATATTAATATAGGTATATATTTTAACCCTATACGGCTTTAGCTTATAGTAGCTATTAATAGACTAGATAAAATTCGGGCCTAGAATAATATACTTACTATAATATTATTAGAGATCTTACTTACAGCGTTTAACTGCTTTAAAGTTTATCGTATAATAAGCCTAGAATAGTTAATCTTATATAATAATATAGCTATATTATCGAAAATAGGTATAGAGATATTACCGTCTATATCTATTAATTACCCCTTTTTTAAGCTCTTCTACTACCAGGCGTTATACGAGCTGATCAGCTGCCTAGTACTACTTAATACCTTACACCCGCCTTCTTAGGCTAAACTTAAATTAAAGCTATATAAGTATATATTTTCTAATTTAGAAGCTCTTATTATAGAGTATAGAAAGTAGGTCTAAATCCTTAAGGCCAACCTTAAAGAATAGTACCTATATCCGGGCCTTAATTCTCTCTTCTACCTTAGTTAGAAGGCGTCGAGTTATCTTCTATAAGTAAAACTATTACTTTATCGTACAAGTATTAACTTAAACTTAATATTTATTATAAAGATACTAAGCTATCTACTTAAATATAAGGCCTTCGCTATAGAGCACAGCTAGCTCAACCTAGTACTAATTAAGGTTAATTTAAGGGCGCCCTCCTATACTATTACTATAAGCCTTAATATTAAAAATTACTAAAATAGGCTTACTAGGCATTATAAAATAGATATCTATAAAAATACAGAGCTTTAACTAAGTTTTGGTGGTAATAATAACAGTATTACTGTACGGTTTAAAGAATTTTCAGGCGGGGTTTAGTTTTGTCCCTCCATCGGCTAATCGTCCCCCGTAGGTCGACGGAACGGCGTCTAGGCGCCCAGAGAGCGCGGGGCGGAAAACGGCCTCATCGACTCAGCTTTCACTCCGCTCCTTCCCGCTCCGCTGCTACTCCTTCAATACAGCCTTTCTGTTGGGTAGATTGTATATGACGCATGCACCCCATTGCTGCCTACCTTTTACAGATCTAAGGTACGAGCAATCCATGGGATATTTGCCAAGCACACTACGCAGTGCGTGGCTTCATTGATTTTACTCTTACATCACCAGGTACGCCTTCAATATAAAACGCCTACATTATTCAAAACCGCACACCCAGGGATTCGTACTCTATTTGCGAGACATGGGTCACGGATGTACGCCAAATAAACTATACAAACTAGGAACAAGTGATCGGAAACTCTTGCTGGAGGCATTTTTAAGATGTCATTTTCTTTAAGTGTGAGAGAACATAAACCATTATGACACCTTCCCTATTTTCCATCTTCTATACCTCTTACTCTCATTGTTTATATCTCCCTCTCTCCCAGCCTTGCCTGTCCGCCCTTTACCCTGTTTTCCCCGCCAACTCCCGTACTCCGACTAGGAGTCTGCTAATAATCTAGCTACAATGCTAGATAGTAATCGTCGCACTTCTATTCATCTGGCGATGCACTAGGTTGTTTGTCGGCGTTGGTATGTTGGATTGGACATCTCGAACGTTTGATTCGGGCATATTTGGCTTGAGATTCTTCTCCTAAATCGCTGGCTGCAAGCTGATAAGGCTAAAAAGCACATTGGCAGTGCTCTGAATAGTATGGTATGCTCCGTGGCCATATTCTACGTTCTTATATTTTAGGGGAGTTAGATGGTTTATTTGGTGAACACTACTTTCCCGGATTGGTAACCGCTTAACAGATAACTATGGTAGGGAAACGATCAAGCTACGTGCGGATTAGTCCTCGACCAGTTCCCCTGTCACATTCATTACAGAAATGTGCCATCCTAGCAATGTTATGCACTAACGATATTGATGAGGTCGCTGACTATTGGCCAAATTGGGCCGGTTCTTATAACGCTCGCGGCTATTATAAGTACATCGCAATGCCATATCAGTCATTCGGCTGCTTGGTACCCATCGCTAATAAGAAAAGACAATATTCTATAAACCTTCAACAAAGCTAGAGACACGCTGTAGCCTACTGTGGGCTTTCATATGCGGTAGCGCGCTTCGACTTGGAGCAGCATCCTACAGCACAAACTTAAGTCTCAAGACTGAATGGTGAATTCTGCCGCCATTAGAAAATCACTTGAGCTCTAAGGCATCCTTTAAAATCTCCAGAGCGCCAAACAAGTAGTTATCATGGTACTTCCTCGCATTGATCTGAAGGTCAACCGGCGCACCCTCGAAATTCGACGCCTCCCATAACTCCCTAACATGTTTACATTCCTCACTCAACGGCACATAATCATCCACATACGTTTCATTTGCCTCGGTCTTAATCGGCGTCGGGAAAACAACTCCTGGGTAATCTACAAAGTTATATAAGCTCGTATAGGTCCAGTAGAACGCTGTGTCATGCGCACAAGCCGGTCCCACAAAGGCAGGACCAACAACAACGTCTACATCCTGCTCGTTCCAACTTTCGGCAAACTTGCACCGATATTCATCCCTCTCGGCTCTAGCCTGACTGACTTGGACAGCATCCTGCATTCCCAGGGTCTCAGCATCTTTCCAGATCCATTCACTAAGTGGATGAAGCGGTTCACCAGTGCTAAAAATCGCGTCTTTTGACACTTTTCCAGCATCGGGCCAGTACATGTGCCGGATCTTGTACCAGGCTTCTCTTGCGTCGTAGGGTTGGAAGCCCTTTACTTCGATTATGTCGGCAAATTTGGGATCTGAGAGGGCTTTCTTGGCCCAGGCAATAGCGCGCTTGACGGGGGGTTGGGGCTCGATAAATCCATCGTTGCTAATGATACCGACTTTGAGCTTCTTCTCCACCGAAGTAGCCGAGCCTGTCCAAGGGATTGGTATGATGCGAGGGTCGATGAGATATGGCTTCGTAGAGAGAACGAGCCTCATGAAAAGCTCCATATCTCTCAGTGTACGGCACATCGGACCCGTAGAGCATAAGACGTTCAGCTCTGCTGGGAAGGCGGTGGCCAGAAAACCTTTCATGGGCAAAGTATATGATGTCGGCTTGAATCCATAGATGCCGCAAAAGGCTGATGGCCCTCGAACGCTACCACCTATATCCGTTCCAATGCCCAAGGGCGAGCCGTACATTGTGATAAGGGCTGCTTCTCCTCCCGTCGAGCCTCCGGCGGAGAGATGAATGTTATGTGGGTTTAGGACACGACCCCAGTGCGAATCACTTTCGAGGTGCATGATAGTCTGAGGTTGATTCGTTTTGCAATAAAAGACGGCACCCATGCTGCGTAAAATTGCAACCATTTCACAATCTACTAAATAAATCAGTTTCAGGTCCAAAGCATTAAATAAATATGCTATCATAAGAGGGGGTTATTACCTTGATCATCCTTAACAATACTTGCGAAGCAACCTTGAGATGAATACGTCCCTGTAATAGGCATGTGTTCCTTGATGGAGATTGGGACACCGTGAAGAGGACCAACTGTCATTCCAGTCTTCTTCAGATGCTCATCGAGCTCTTTAGCTCGTTCAATGGCAGAGTCCATGAACCATTGAGTCAGGCAGCAAGTAAGTTGATGGCAGATAATCGCCCGCTTTGCAAATGCCGTCACGACTGCAACAGCACTATATTTCTTGGTTGCGATCGCTTCTGCCAACCCTGTAGCGTCATAATTTTCCGTGATCTCCACTTCTTCGGGAGTAAGAATGCCGCAAGTTGAAGGAATATCCATCACGTGAGTTGGAGGATTGCTGATAATATTCTGAGTAAGATACAACTCCTGGGGAACTTTGTCCCAGAATTCTTGAAGCAGCAATGCTCTCTTCTCCTCAAATTCTGGAGTGCCTTGAGGAGTGTCAAAGGTCTGGACAACCGGGTATGTTAAGATTTTGGAAATCATCTTAAATTACACAGTGCAAGTTTGCGCTGATACAGTCGCTGATTATTCTTAAAATATGATAAAGGGTGTCCTAAATCAGAACCAGTAATGTTGATAAGGTTGAACACAAGAAGTGATATGAGTTTAGAGAATATAGGGCCTTACGCTGAGGAAAGGCCCTTGCTTTATCATACGTTTCATCCAGTTGTCGCATAGGATCTCACATGTAAGGATGATTCTTCGGATATAGTAGTTAATGGTAAGTTTTCGTGAATGGATTTTATCGCGCATTATCGATGCGCAAATACCTCTGAATGGCCATGATAGCATGAAGTCAAGCTGGTGTAGATAGCGTTCATGCGACATTTCTCGAGTGGGGATCTAGACAACATGGTCGCAGCCCTATCAAGGGAACCATCAGTAGAAAGAGTACCAATCACAAGTAATTGCGCACTTCCTTGAATCAGGCTACTTAACTGACGGTTGGAGATAAGCAGCTCTAACCCAGGTTAGGCAACAAGTGCATCCTCGCTAGCTAATCAGGCCTATTTGCGCGCGCGACCTTGTGATTGCCGAACCCTTGAACGGTGTATCCACCAAGCTCGCTTCTCCGCATTTCCACGCCTCTTTGATAACAACCACGCGCCTATACCATGATCCGATATTTGGATTGGGCCTGTGGCGATGATAATCTCGCTCTTGGAGTGATTGCGGACGCGCGGAAGGAGATCTTCATCACCGTCTCCTGCTATTTGGAGCGTATTGTCGAAATATAAAAGGGTAGCTCAACACGTTCGCATTTCGATCGCGGCCTGGGTCACATTTATCTAACATTCGCTTTCACTCCTTGTCGTGCACTCTCATCTTGGCCATGGCGTCCTCATCAGAAAACAGTCCGGATACCATACCCGGGACGATCCATCTTGTCGACTTGGACCATTCAATGCACACCCGCCATGCTGCGAATGGCGATATTGTATTGGACCCAACGCCTTCGAATGACCCAAATGATCCGCTCAACTGGACTCCTCGTCGGAAAATAATGTCGATGATGTGCGCAAATCTGTAAGGCTCCCGTGTCCGTCCGCAAACGCGGCTAACGTTGTAGGAAGGTACACTTGGTTCACGGGGGTTGCTGTGTCCACTGTCTACTCTGTGCTCGTCCCGTTGTCTGAGGCTTCTGGAGTATCTGTTGCTACGCTCAATGAGGGAACAGGATATATGTTCTTGTTCCTTGGCTGGGGCCTATTGTTTTGGCAGCCTTTTGCGTTGAGGTACGGCAAGCGCTTGACCTACCTCATCTCCGTTATCGGTGGTATTGGTATTAGTATTTGGAGCGCTTATGTGAAGAGCAATGGAGAGTGGATTGCCAGGTGTATAATGATGGGCTTTTTCATAGCGCCCATTGAAGCACTCCCAGAGATTTCTGTCACTGATGTTGTAAGTGTCATTCCTCGAGGAAAGACAGGTCAATCCTAACACACTTGTAGTTCTTCACTCACGAGAGAGGCTTACATATGGGCATGTATGCCTTTACCCTAGCCGGAAGCAATTACTTCACGCCTATCATCTGCGGCTTCATCGCTGAATATCAGGGATGGCAATGGGTCTTTTACTGGCCAGCGATCTTCCTTGCCGTTGTTTTTATCTTCCTCTTTCTGTTTCAGGAAGAAACCAATTACAACCGAAAGACATCCGGCATCATTTCAGCGCCTGACTCACCACCACCAGAGGAGATTGGCAAAGTTGGCGATGAGGAGAAGACCCGCTCAATAAGCCCAGTATCGGCTGCGAATGTCCGAACAACCATGGCACCGAAGACATTCGTTCAGAAATTGTCAATCTGGCAGCCATCCCCAGGTGAAAATATGCTCAAGCGCGCGATCAGAAGCTTGAAGTATCTTGGATGGCCAGTCATCTTCTACGCGGGGTTCTCATATGGATCCTACTTGATCTGGTTCAATGTCCTTAATGCTACTGCTTCTATTATCCTCGGTGGGGCTCCATACAACTTCAGTGCTTCAATGGTGGGCCTGTCTTACGTGTCCTGCGTTATTGGGGTCATCATTGGCTCTATTATCTCTGGACGAGCGAGCGACTGGCTTACTATCAAACTCGCGCGCCGCAACAACGGTATCATGGAAGCTGAACACCGTCTGTGGCCTTTTGTTACATGCTTAGTTGCGGTCCCGTCATTCTTGATCCTCTGGGGCGTTGGCGCGGCCCAAGGCATCCATTGGTTCGGACTAGTCTTTGCTATGGGCGGGCTAGCGTTCACCTCGACCGTGGGGATAACACTCAGTGTGAACTATCTCATCGATTCCTATCACGATGTCTCGGGGGATGCAATAGTTACTGTCATCCTCGTTCGCAACACAATGTCCTTCGCCATCAGCTATGGGTAAGTATTTTCTAATTTATGCCACTTGTTACAGCGAGCTCACAGAACGACAGCATCACTCCTTGGTTAACAAATCTCGGATATCAAAATTGTTTCATCTCTGCCGCCTTCATCGGTATGGCTGCTTCGTCTGTATTCCTTGTGATGGTCAAGTTCGGAAAAGGGTTGAGGATCAAGAGTGCAGGGAGGTATTGGGAGCTAGTACAAGCGCAGAGGGCTAAGTATTAAAAGGTAAGTTTGTGAATACCTATTGTATGGGGTCGTTTGTTCCTAGCCACGGATTGGTCCGCACGTACGACCAAGCCATTCCGCACTATATCTAATGTATGGTCTTCCGGATATACTAAACCGAAATACAAAATACTATCCAAAGCGTTCCCATACAATCCATCCGTTTGGGATTCCCTCCATTCATGCGTATAATTATTGCCTCAGTCACACAAGGACATCGCTTCTTGCCCTATTAGTGAATGGCGCGAAGCTGGTACTTTGGATGCCATACGCTCGGACTAGTGATGAGCAACGCTGCGCTTGATCACATTTGGAGTAGCGTTATCGAACCTGCGTGGATGCTCCGCCCAATCCTTATCAACCGAGGTAATGGTGCGGTCTAAGAATAAGATGGGCTAGATAGAGACGTCCATCCTGAAGCTTGAAAAGCTGCATCCTCTTCTTCATGTTGTGTAATTGTTTAGCAACCACTAAGCATTACGGTTTTAATGGAAATTTCCAGTCATGTTGTCATGGTTTAACACAACCCAATTATGAGTAGCGCTAAGCAGCGGCGAGCATTGCGAACAAAGACAGGATGCTTAACGTGTAAGCCGTGCAGCTTCTACGAGGCCATCTGTCATGATCCACTCGCTTACGCACCCATTCATAGGCAGAAGCAGACGAAAGAAATGCGACGAGGCACTGCCAATATGTGGCCTTTGCAGTCTTTCCAGGCGTAGTTGCCAATGGCCTAGCTCCGCAGACGTAGTTGACCGACGTTACGCATCGCATCCTCAATCTCGGCATTCAGCATCCTCTCCATCATCTCAGAAGTGTCCAGAAAGTCCTAAAAATCATGGCAGCGAGATGGAAGTTGTGCGATCAAAATGGCCGCACGCCGTCGCCCTAAAGATCTGTTTCCGCTCGGAATCTGCTGCCCATCAAGGACTATCTCGTGATCTCGAGCTCACAATTTCCCGTCATTTCATCGAGAAGTACTACGGGCTACTCCTGCTGCCAAATTGTCATCCCGCCTTTTATGACGGATGGATTACCGAAATTCAGTATCTCATGCTCCAGCACAAGAGCTTGCATTTCTCGGTCTTGGCCAATGGTGCATCGCATCTTCATTTTATCGATGCGTCCAATCAGATGCAAGAGCTGGCCCTAACGTATTACTCAAACGCTCTGCGAAACCTCTCGGATCTCCTAGCCAAGTCTTCTCGACTGGAGAATCATAATGGCTTATTGATGTCGGTCATGCTTCTTTACCTTCATGGAGTAGGTTACATTTGCACATAGCCATTTACTGCTCACTAACACAACTATTATTAGTGCATGGGTAGAGGGACTTACACCGATATACCAAACCACGTTAATGCTGCAACTCGCATCCTAACATTGCGTCTCTTCGATCGTCCCCTAAGCATTCGCCGGCCATTCGATCGCTTGGCCGTCGAAAGTGTCCTCTATCAGATATTCCTCGTTTCCACTGGATTATGGTCCGAAGATATACCGCTTGATTACGAATTCGACTCTCAATTCTGGCTCCAAGCGGAGAAGCTGCTCGACCACTCTTCATTGTTTCCTGGTAGATCGCGAGCAATCAACAGCCCAGTTCTAGGGGTTCCAGTCTCGTTATTTCGGTTGGCGCTATTACTAAAACAACAGTATCACAACCTAACCGGGCCCGATCGAGAGATTTCAGGCCAGCTCAAGAACGAGATCGGGGAGTGGGAGATGTTGGTGATGTGTGACAGAGACCCTGAATGTCCGTCTACCAGTGAGATGCCGAATCGTAAATCTAGATTTTATCGAGATGGTAATTACCTATATATACTCGTCGTCTCTCTTTTATTGCAACAATTAGTGCCAAACGTGCATAATAATAAGCCTCCCCGACCGGCATCGAGCGACTGTTGGCAGATTACAAAAGCTCTCGAAATCTTACAATATCATACGAACGACGACGAGTGGAAGCTATGTTTCATAGGCAACTGGCCTATATACACACTGGGTTTCTTTGTCGGAACAAGAGAAGGGATCGAGCTTGTCAGACGCGAGATAGAGACCAGATGGAGATTGACGAAGTTCTCGCAGCTTGCGAGGTTTGGAAATGACCTTGAACATACTTGGGCAAGACGAGGATTTGCCGACGATGCACAAGGCGCGATGCTCAAATATAGCATTTAAGGAGCTACACCTACGCGTCAAACGCAAGGCTACAGTTAATTCGAAGTCAATGGATTATTTCTTCCTCAATTTTTACTCTCATTGGGAACCTCGAGAGAACACAAAGGTGCACTACTGCATTAGTGACCAAAATTTCTACGCAAATGAGGAAGAGGCTCCAATTGTGAGTTGTGTCGGACGATAATCGCATCCGTAGCAGCTACCAGTACCCAAACATTTGACTGAGCGGATGAATACGAGAATTCTACGGGCTAAAGACAGCCCTCATCATGCAAGCGCGGTGGTCTAAGACTTGGAGTTCTCACCGCCTATGTTGAGCTCTGATTCAGTAGCGAATCAGAGTCTTGAAAATGCGCCAAACAACCACCGTAACATAACAATTTGCGAAGCCACAACACGAAAATTTCATCCAGCCGCCGATACAAATGCTGTAGTGAGCTTGTAAAAGCCCTACTGATTCGATCATTGATATTAGGGAGGGAACTTTAAAGGCCACACGAAGTTGCTTCTGTAGGCCGCTTGCCCTTGCCGCCCATCTACTTCTTTCCTTTCCGTTCAGATTATTGTATTTAGTTTCTCCCACCCCCGCAGTCGAGATACGACCCAATACTAAATCCCTCATTCTGAGCAGCTTCTCTTCTTTACCACTAGAATCTCGCAAGATGCCCAACTATCCACACCCGCAATTGGTGAAGTCCCTTTGGATCAATGGCAAAAGCGATAAGCCCATCGTTATCGACGGAAACTCCCTGAATATCGCCAACGTTGTATCCATTTCGAAGCAAGGAGCGACTAGCATATTATCTACAGAAAAACAGGTTTCAGAGAGGATAAACAAAAGCGTACAGATTCTCAATGAGAACTTAGCAAAAGGATGGACAGTATACGGCGTCAACACAGGGTTTGGTGGCAGCGCGGATGTCCGATGCGGCCCCAACGGAACGCATACTCTTCAACGCGCATTTCTCCAACACCTGCATTGCGGCATTCTTCACAACACTAATACCGCTTCATCCATGAAAGAGGAGTGGGTCCGTGCAGCCATGGTCATACGCGCCAACTCCGTCGCCCGCGGTCATTCGGCCGTTCGACTCTCGACAATCCAGGCCCTCCTCAGTCTTGTGAACAACAATATTATCCCGCTCATACCATTGCGTGGCAGTATTTCGGCATCTGGAGACCTCTCTCCATTATCCTATATTGCCGGTGTGCTTGAAGGCAATCCGCACCTGTCCTGTTGGATCGGCCCTACTTCTTCTAGACGGCTAGTGTCGGCACCCGAAGCGCTTGACTCTGTGTCTCTTTCCCCAGTAGTCTTCGAACCAAAGGAGGCTCTCGGTCTCGTCAATGGTACCGCGATATCATGCGCAGTGGCCAGTCTTACTCTAAGTTCCATGCACAAGCTCCTTTTCTTGAGCCAGCTAATCACCGCCATGAACGTGGAAGCAATGCTAGGAACATCAGAATCATTTGAGCCATTTCTCTCTAAAGCTAGACCCCATCGTGGTCAAGAGCAAGTTTCCTCCACTCTCTTTGCCGTGCTCCAAGGCTCTAAACTTGCCGATACGAATCACGGGCATGCACTCTTCCAGGACAGATACTCACTCAGAACAGTCCCACAGTGGCTAGGCCCCTTTGTCGAGGACCTTCTACTTTCCCAAGTACAAGTGACTATTGAACTCAACTCTACGACAGACAATCCGCTCATTGAGCCCGAAACGGGTGAAGTCCACCATGGCGGAAATTTCCAAGCCGTCTCCGTCACCTCCGCAATGGAAAAGTGCAAGCTTGCAGCCCAGGCAATCGGCCGTATGCTCTTTTCTCAATTCACCGAACTCGTTAATCCAGCGACAAACCGCGGTCTGCCTCCTAACCTCTGTGCAGACGAACCCTCGACCAGTTTCACACTCAAGGGGGTCGATATTGGGATGGCTGCGTACATCTCCGAGCTTTCTTTCTTGGCGAATCCACTCCACAACCACGTCGTATCTGCGGAAATGGGAAACCAATCTCTGAATTCGTTGGCGCTGGTAAGCGCTAGGTATGCCGACGAAGCAGTTGATATTCTCAGAATGATGTGCGCAAGTGCATTATACGGGGCATGTCAGGCTTTAGATCTGAGGGCTATCATGCGGATCTTCAAAGATAAAGTGGAGAAAGCAGTGGGCCGGAGTATTAAATCGCAGCTCAGTAACATGTTTGTTGCCGATGCAAGGACAATCCAAGCAATTAAGATGGTAGTAGCGCATATTCACGCCGAGCTGGACAAAACCACCACTCAGGACACAGAAGAACGATTCAGAAACATAATGGCCGGAGCTAAGGGTATAATCTTCCCTCTATCGCCGAATCTGAATGCTGCAACCCTAGACAAAATTCGTTATTGGGTGAATGATCTAGAATTAGCTCTAATAAAGCTCTGGAATGAAACAAGAAATCAGTACTTCGTCAGCGGAGATGCGTCGGAGTTGCTTGGTGTTTCTTCCAGGCGGCTCTATCACTTCATCCGAAAGGAGTTGAAAGTACCAATGCACAGAGGGGTAGCTGATCATCCAACTGTTTCGTCCGACTCTACGACAAAGAACGACCAAATCCATAAAAACCCATCTAAGGAAAAGACTATCGGGCAATGGATCAGCATCATATATGAAGCAATCAAGGAAGATTCTATCATGGATACGGTAGTATTCTGTATAGAGCAGTGTGAAGTGTGAGATATGGCAAAGGAATGGCCAGACTCGATCGAAGTCAAACCATATTATAACGCATACCTAGAATTTATCGGACTAATGAAAGCCTCACAAAACCTCACCTGCGGATAAGGGAACCGAAGATCAACGTAAGCTATAGTATTTTAAGCTGTATAGAATAGACCTCGCGCAAAACTCAACCAAGAGCAACGTTTCAAATCGCCACACTCTGTGGTATATCAAGATTTATTTGTGTATACAAAGCAATTTGGCCACAAGAGATTGCGGCCGATGGCATGGTATCATGATGAGACCCTCTAGATCTTGGGAGCTACCGCATGAGGGAGTTATTCGAGGAAAATCACCACCCGCTCAATACTAATACAGATCCACCCAAAGTCTTTTCAGAATTCAGCCAAGTGACGTTGTACTTGTTTTCTTTTATCCTATTTTGCTGGATCGTATGCCTGGTACATTTCTGGTAAATATAGCGATCAATGGCCCCGTTGGGAAATATGGCATGACCCGGAATCTTTGTGCTACTATACCAACTGTAAGGCATGATACTGCTAACGGAACGCCATGACAGAATTTATGGGGTGATATCACGTTCCAGCCACCAGAATTTGTAACGCCCATGTGGATTGTGTAAGTTACGGAACGTGCTACATACTACAATCTTCCCACACTAGTCCGGGATATTAAACAGCTTATGGATCTTGAAAAAAAGTTGACGAATTACATATCAAATAGTTTCCGCATATTAATATGGCAGTCACAAGCCATACCAAAGCCGTAAGCAGCGTTAAGTGCTAGAATTAGGAGGTTGTTACCAATGTAAGAAACTACGCAGGCTGTGTAATTAAGCTTTGTACCAGGAAAAGACATGAGAGTACTACGAAGAAGCCTAACTACCAGTACGGATGAAGGGTTACTCAGTGGTAGAGTGATGGTGAGAGACCTGTGCATCAGAATAGCATACTGTTAGTCCTACTCTCCCAGTTGATTGCATAAGAAAGTTTATAAAAGCCTCAAGGATGTCAAAAGTTCTGAAGCATTACAAGGAGCACCCCTTAGATCCCTCAGCACTCAACACTCATCCAAAATGTACTCATCTTTTTCTATCACTATATTCCTTCTCACCATACTCTCCTGCACCCGGACTGCTTTTTCAGAATATAATAAAAATGAACACATAGTCCTAGCCGACTGTGGTATCGGAAGCAACCCTGTCAATCCTGAATGGGCAACGTCATTCAAGGCCTTTTATTTTCCCGGCGATAGACAGATGCCAAGGATGCCGAATCGAATCCTTCTTCCGTCAGCGCCGACCTAGAATGGGATGGCTCGTACCCATGGCGCGAGAGTGGGAGGGCATTCACGATGAACAATGGCGACAAAGTCTCGGTGACCATCCACCCGAGCGTCAACGATCCAGGCCGAGCCGGCTCACTGACACACACATATAGCCAGCATGCTTTGACATGCTGGTCATACCACAAGACGCTGATAGAGAAGTGTCACGCATCCTATGTCTGCAACCACAAAGACGGGACCCACCCCGCGAGCAGAGACAAAGTCACAATCTCCGTATCCACCAACAAGGACTTCGCCAAACTCAAAGGCAAAATTAACCCGAAAGACGTATACGGCAAGATCCAATACTCGAACAGCGGCATGTGCGATGAATCGTGGACGGAAATACCAGGATCGTGCATGATCAAATTCAAGTGCCACGGCAACAAGAAGAACACCACGCCAGCCATGGCTGCAGGCCTAAAAACCATAGGGGAGAAAGTAGTCAAACATGAAACGGTGAAGGAGAATACAAAACTAGATCCATGCAAGTCCGGCAAGGACATCTGCATCCCCGGTTGGATTTCCGAGGACGTGAACTACACCTGGCTGCCGCAGACTCTGACCATCAGCGTGTCGGATGCCAACAGTGCTGATCAAGGTGAGCTTTCTTACGAGATAGATTGTTCCCATGGGCCGCAGTGTGATATATGCAAGGCTATGAAGGCTGGCTTGGGGCTCGGGGCTGCTTTGGCTAGCGTTATGGCTCCCTCGCTAGGGCAAACGGCGAATGTGCTAGCGCAAAGCATAAACATTAAATGTGCAATCGCTGGGTGTTGAAGAGGAGATCCTTTAACAGGTTAGGAGATCTGATCGCTTTAGTTGTCCCATTTTTAGATTGAAGAGAGAAAAAGCAAAGAGACGAGAGGTAATAGGTAACATAGCGGCAGGTTCAAAGTCGTTCTTTAATTTCTTATTGTTTTGTTTAGGTTAGTTGAAAGTATGACATGCATTTTCTATAATACATTTCTCTCGTAATTTCAGTGCTTGTCTAATAGTTCCCGAAGGTCCGGTGTGACCACCACTATAGCAGCTTTTCTGTCACTTTCTTGGGGTTAAATGTGCAATCTGGTGGCCATCTCAGATCACCTTTCGAAAGCTACGTCTACCTTAATGCAAGACATTCACTATAGGATGATAATTATCTACCACAATTCGGAAGAGTGAGTTTTGGTACTTTGCCTTGCTATTACGGCTTATATTCCAATCCAAAAGACGGGAAGGTATCAGGTCAAAAGCCAGAAATGCTATTAGGGGATACAGAAGACCCCCAGAAAGGCCGGACTATCTACACCGCTCATATACATCCGGCAGACCCCGTATACTCGTCCCAGATCCTCATATTCTTCATGCATGATATTCGCTCAATTCGCACTCCTCGATCCGACCTTCATGATTCGTAGCCCCAATACCCACCGCATCAGCTGGGATCGAATTCGAACGCCTCCCCTATTACTGCCACGCTTATCGTAGACGCCTAGCTTCACGTTCGGATTCAAGGAGGCAGAGGATATCGTTTTCACGGACTACGCTTATTAGCCCAATTCCCGCCGTGAACCGGAATGTAGCATGCCTGGACCCTTGACGTTCCGGATAATGGAGCGAGTTGTATCATCCATAAACTCTACGCGCACTTGAGTGACGCCACCGCGAGAACCTGCTATAATTAGAGCCTATTTCTCTCTGTAATCGTAGACGTGTGCGTACCAGTTCGGCCTAGCACACGGGTGACCTTGACGAGCTTGACAGGCGCTTTGGAGGCATCCATTTCTGAGCCGACAATATCGTTATTAGAGTCTAGTGAGGGAAAATGGGGCGGCCTGCTTCGATTATAGCGTGTTGGTCGTCGTTTTGTCCCCCAAAGTAGACCTGGTGTTGAGAAATTAAGCGACGCCAAGCCCACATCGGAGAATGGTCGGCCCGGTCTCTTCGGTGAAAATCAGCGTAGCTTCTCAACTAACTACAAGCCCATTGATGATCTAGATAACCGTATTGTAAGGATCTTATACTAGATAGTAGACCTAGGGGGATCGTTGTAGTAGCACAGACGCCACGATGGCTGCTCGCTTAGTAAGCGCTAGGTTGAGGAGAATAAAACTCGATCGCTTATGAATAGGGGAGGTCAGACCGAAGTCTGACCTTTAATGAAGAGGTTGCTCGCTGCTAAGTCCATCCAATACCTAACACGTATACCCTTCAATACTGTCCTTTTCGTGATCTATCATATAAAACTCAATTACTTACGAAAATATTCGGGCTTTTTCGATGATGGTCCCGATCTTACCAGACACTCAAATAATCTTCACTCTCCGTTGTTCACTTTCCTTTATGATATCAGGAAGTGAATGATATGCCGCAATCTCAAAGTAGCCCACCCGCTGGAAAATATCTGGGTCGAGGCGTGCCAGGAGTATACCGAAAACTCCAGGGATAAGCCCGCGCCCATCTGGATACGCGACCACATCTCGCGGCCCTTGCATTATGCAGAGCGTGAAGAGTCCCCCACAGCTTTCATATTTCTCCAAGTATCCCTCGAACGCTTGCCAGCCATACTCGAGCCTAAGCTGAGATGGCAAGAGATGCAATATATGACCCCTAATTACAATATCGCCGGAGAGAACCTGGCCGTAGGGGTTATAGGGCTCTCGGAGTTCAACTGAAGTGCTCTCCAGTTTGGCCATAATATGGGTCCTTCCCGTGACATGCCTAGTGAAGCCAACCCCACCATCAACGCTTGCCCAACTCCAGGATGGAGCACGATAGACCGGATCTCGATCGGAATCGAGGCTGATGGTTATGCTCAGGTCTGTGCCTCGTATGTAATACTTTACACCGGAAAGGCGCTGTACCCACAACAGTCCCTGGGGCAGACTCGACTCGAAAAGCCCAGCGCAGTACGAGCCAGGAATAATGCGTCCAATTCTCTTTGCAATAGCCGCGATAGCTGTTAGTTTGTCCTTCTCCGGGTAGGTTAGATCGGTACCGGAGTAGTCGTCGACGCAACGAAACCACACATCGTGGAGATCAGCTATTGCCTCGCTCGTCAGCTCGGTTGGATCTTTGGGCTGAGTGGCAACATGAGGCAGGTTGAACGGCCTTGAGGAAGCCGCATGGAATGCATCTCCCGAGCCCGGCAACCCCCATGGCAAGTACTCTCCAAGCGACTTTTCATTGCATTCCCAATGGATCATATCTTTGCCGAAGTGCAACGTTCGCGGTGCCATTAAACGTTCTTGAAAAACCCAACCACGACTTTGCAGCGGATGATACACAGACCAAAGGTATGACTGAGAGTCATCGTGAAATGTAAAAAGGGTCACCAAGCTAGAGGTGCCATCACCTTGGCCCGTGCTTTTGTTGTACTTTTCACTATCATTACGCGACTTCACGCTTCCCTCTTCATCCGTATGGCTCGGTAGTTCGCTCTGGTGTGGATATATAGGAGTATGAAATTCCATGCTCGAGGGCGCGTAGACGAAAGCGGTTTGGATGAAGGCAGAATCTCGATCAGTAAACGCTCCTTGGTCCGGATTGGAGGCGTCATCTATCGCTATGTTGAGGACACAATTTGTATAGATCACGTCCATTACAGCAGCATGCGCCTGCCAATCTTCTTCTGACCCAGGTCCAGACTGTATGATGCAGAGGCTATCAATCCATAGGTACTGGATCCCGAGACGTCGACAAGTTTGAATCGACTCGACGAAACTCTTAGGTAGCCATTCACTCGGTATATTCTCTTGCAGCTTTGTTATATTCTCAGAGGTCAAGGTTTTAAAGGAAGGGTTTCGTCCCCAGCAATGGCTCAAAGTAGCATATCGACTACCAGCAGGTGGTTGTTCAAACTGGGTGATTATCAAGCGGCATATTCGCGAATCTGAAGTACCAACGTCGAGCAGTCTCTGTGGATATACAGTTAGATCCCTCGGCCCATTTATTTCGTCGCACGTCGCATGGTGGAGTATGCAAGCGTTTAACCACTCCAGCCCCAGCCTTGCCACCTCTATGTCCCCTGTGTTGGCCGGAATAAACCTCGAAGGAAACTTATCGCTCCTCACCCGCCAGGGCTCAGACAACAAGTCATGATTAACCTGTCGAAGGAAACCCGGCCACCAATTGGGCATTTGGCCTGGCTGCGAAACATGGAATTGAACAAAGTCAACACGCTTAGTTGTAATCCAGGACACGGGTGAGTAGAAAAGGATTCCCCACCCCAATTCAGCGGTAGAGAAGTAGTGGAACCTAAACGTCGTAAATGGCTGCATATTTTCACGTCCCGACTCATCTGCACCTCTATCATCGCGAAAACGGTAGAGGAAAATGCATATCTTGCACCCATTAGTTGCTGCTTTTACCAGATTGCCGAAGTTCACGTGGTGAACTCCTTGTTTCGAAGGACCTTGAAAAATTGATACACAAGTGGCGCAGAGCATGCTGATTGTCTAGAACTCTCGAGTATTTGACGAATAGCGCAATAAGCCGAGGAGTAACCGCGGGGTACTTGAATTAGAGTGATATCAGCGGTTTCGAGCCAAGAGAATCAGGCCACAACGCTAGTGCAAGGTTGAAGAACCACATGCTATCAACCAAAAGCATCCCTACCTACTCAACACCTATAAGTTCAATACCTAGAATTCTATTCTTGTCTGTGCATATCGATTATCAATCGTATATTTCCTGAGACGAATTGAAAATGAAGAATGGCTATAATCACATGTGACCTCCACACGTTGTGCTGCTCGTTTCACTTTCTTCCTTTAATCTATTGTTCAAAAACCAGCAGTTGCACAATCCCGCAATATCAGGGCATTAGTTTAGTAAGTCGCCATAGGTCCGAGAGCGCCATGGTCCAGAATGTAAGAGAAGCAGCTTTTGATATTGAGGTGCTTATAACCCTACATATCAATAATCCTTGTTTTCCTTTATCCAAGCAGCAATGTTCTTTTGCTGCCTTGATAGAATATTCATAGCCTCATCCGTATCATACAGGTCATACCATCCGGGGCTCTCGTGCGGCGGGTCGCCAGCCCACACCATTCCAAAATCATTGATATACTGCGTCTCAGGCCTCCAGACGCCACCATAAGCCCAAGGACACGTACCGACATACGCACCGCCGTTCTTAAATTCATCCATTGCTGCACCAATGATTGTCTAAAGACGTTAGTGTACCATTCAGCTTAATAAATTTCGGGTTGCAGCTACCTCAAAGTAGGCGTCCTTGTGTGACGTACTCGCACTACTCAAGTACGGATACTCTTTATTCCTGTTCTCCCAATTATCCCTCGCCATACCGAATTCTTCCAAGAAAAGCGGTTTCCCGATATCTAGCGACCACTGACTCGAGTTGCGCACAAACGCCCTGGCAAAATCTTCCGCTTGTCGCAAGTTCCCCTCGCTGGAATCATACATGTCATAGATGGCCCAATTCTGGACCCAGCAGTGCGTGGTTGCGTAGTCCACTGTTGAAAAATTGTGAACTTTCTTGAAGTAGTACTCTCCTTGCTTGCTCTCCATTCCTACTGTAATCAGCTGCTTGGGTGCCATGGACCGGATGTATGTCGAGATGCGCTCGACCCAGGGGAACAACATATCGTTCGGATTGGGAATTAGATACATATTGTACGGTCCTGTATACCCGAGTGGATTTGCTGCTTGCGGCTCGTTGGCCAACTCCCACGTCATGATTGTAGGGTCATCGTTGTAAATTCGGCCATTAACAGTATTCCTTCTATTCATAACCACCTTGATATGGTCCTTGAACCATTCTTCCGCTTGCATATTATCATAAATCAGGTTGGCGAACGACGTAAACTCGTTATAAGGTGCAGCATTGATCCCTTCAACCGTGTAGCTTCCCCACCCAGTTCGCGGCGTCTCCCTTTGCGGGGGGGCGCTCAGGTTCCAGGAGGACGGGTATGGGATCGGTTCGTTGTTCTCTGCCCAGCTGACGAACTGTGCGAACCCGCCGGACCACTGCCACTCGTTTCCTAGAGTCATGGTCGCGCGCATGCTCCTCTTTGACATCTCATCCAGGCACCGGTCCAAGCCTTCGAATATTTTCTCGTTGTACTTTCCTGGTGCTTCCAAGAGAGCAGGATTCATCCTGAACGGTTGGGGGGTTGGCGCGCCTTCCGATGCAGCCATTATGCGGAGATGGTTCACGCCTTTGGCTGCCATCTGGTCCAGTTCGATTTTGAGTCGAGTGATATTTCCACCCTGTGAGTCGTCTGCCGCAAGATTCATGCAAGCCCAGTAGTTCAATCCTGTCAGGTAATGCAAGCCATTCGAATCCTTGAGTCGCAGTCCATCCACGTAAACAAAATCATCGGGTTCGATGCCATGATGCTTCTTTCCTCCGCTGGGAATAGCGCTGCCAAAAGTCAGGGAAGCCAAAAGGGAAGATACAATTGATCGCCGCATATTTGGCCAACCAAGGGTACTTTTGTGGTTGATGGTAAAGGGAAAGCGACCGAGGCCGGCGCGGCCGTACTGAAGTACCTCGCCCTATAAATTACCTTTTGATTGACAGCCGGTTAAAGAATGCATAGAATCTAGAAAGTTGGCCTGCTGAATTGTGGGACCTTAGGTCATCTACGTCGCACCCTGATGCGGGGTAACAAACAATTTTTCCGTCTGGGGATCTGAACATCGGAATGCTAGGTGGTGCTCTTGCGCATACGTCTAACATCTTCCTAGTTTCACGATGTTGTATTTTAATATTCTCTCGAGCTAGAAATGATCAGATCCTACTTGGGACCTGTCGGTTATTATACATAAAAATACTGCCGATATGAACACCAAAATCAAGTAGACTTGGCCTTGCGCGGGAAAATGCCGCAATCGCAAACTATATGAGCAAAGACACGGCCAAGAGATAGTTGTGCGCACTTCTTCTCGGACCGTGCGTTGAGTGTTAAATACGGTCTCGTTTCTAGGCGCGTTTATTCTCGTATAGCAGTGCGAACAGCACATCATTTTAGACACTATCAAGAGTCGCAGGCAAATAACTAAGCAAATACAATCATTTCGAATTTACTGAAGGGTCTTGTAGCCCAGAGGCATATTCAATCATGCTGAACGAGAGAACTGAATAAGCATGCACCATCCGGATTCCCAGCACCCTTCATATACCAAATACTCGCAAGGCCGTTACAACTTCTATATATCCTCGGCCGTCAATACACCCCTCTACGCGTCTCTCCAAATCTAAAAGCTTGGCAATCAGACACTACCACGTCGGCCTACTTGGAGCTATACGACACCTCCAGCTCCGTGGTTCGCGAAATCTGTCCCAACCCCCTGGGACCATAGCTACCAATGAATAGATGTTCCTCACTATCATTGTCGCCTGTCCTTTCCTTTCCACTGTCAACATCCGAAGCTTCGACTTGGTTGGCACCATTCTTCATATCGTAGAGCTGGATGTGGCCACCGTTTCTGCTTTTCAGGGTGGAATTGACAGCACCGGATCCATATGAATCAGCACCAGGCTTGCGCCAGAGGAAACGGATTGCGCGGATGGCAGGCATACTGGAGACCAGGATGCCGACGGCTGGTTCGGCGATGGACCAGTTCATGGGGACGGCCATGGCCATTGTGGCGTCTGGGTCAGAGAGAAGAGCAGGCATGAAACCGAGGCGGACGGCTGAAGTCACAACGGCGCTGGGATATCGCATCAGCTTGAGTTCTCGGTGAATAGAGTGATACTTACAAACCACCGATAAGCATGGTAGCAAGAAGTTGCAACTTGGTCTTGTTGTCCATCTGTAGGGGCTTGATGATTGGGATCGAGAGGAAGTAGACTATAGCATCCGTCGTCACGCCCGTAATTGCGTTCCCAAGATAGAAGGCATTGACATCCACGCAGCTATTGGTATTAGCCCCGCACTACCACTTCTTAAGATGTTGCTTACCGCTTGTCCTGCGGGAGAATAGTCACATCCCACGCAGCCTCGATTGGCCAGCACTGGAAGATGACGACTAAGACATTCGCCAACGTGTTGCAAGATACGATGCCAAAAACGACCCAGACAATGATCCTGAGCTTCTGGGACTGGACGCCTCGTAAGATGCGTAGGTAGAGGGAAAGCACGCTTAGTTTAATCATGCCGAGAGTGGTATTGTAAAAAGCAGCGCATACAAAGACGGCCTAGTCTTTGTCAGTGACATCAAATGGAGGGGGATGAGAGCCGTAAGCAATAGATGTCAATTCAGCATGGAGTTTAAAATACATACCTGACTATAGTCGGTCAATCCTTGGAAACCATGCTCGAATAGCACCACTTCAATGTGTGTTCCCATTCCACGGTCAGTTGCTTTGAAAACCGCAATGCATAAGCCATAGAAGGTTGCCACAGCAAGCACGTTGAAGACTGTATGACTGTTAGAACAGCATCCGTTGTAATATTGGAAGAATGGCTTACTATCATCCATTCCGTAAACATGCTCCCCCTTCCCCTTGCCCACCAAGACGCGGCGATGCAAAGTCCATCGACCTAGGTATCGGAGGACTACGACGACACCGACAAGTGCACATCCAGCCGCCGTAACAGCCCTCGATGTTGAAGCCTGAGACTCACTTGCATTGGCGGGCATTTCTTTCGGGACCTCCATGATGACCGAGTAACTCGATGACCACTGTGTTTAGAAGAAAGAGTGAAGTGGCGAAAGAAGGACGGAACTTCCAAACAGAAGTTATACTTGAAGCAAGCAAACTACTCCTAACCCCCTGAAAGAAACAACAGATGGATGGACTTGCTCAAGTCAAATACAGCTCCGGTTCTGGCTCTCTCCGACTCCACTGACGACCACCCTACACGTGACTGTTTTGCTTCTGCATGTTCCCTTGCTCCCTGACAGTGATCAGCTACAGTTTTCTCAACGCTTTTCCTGGTGTTTTCCTGCAGGCGGTGGGCCCGAGGCACTCAGTCCCTGCACTCACAAAATCCCACTGTCCACCATCCGTCCCCAGACCTTTACCCTCGTCCAAATACAGCAGCGATCTGTTCCTCCCGCACAGATTCTCCTCACCGACAGTGCATCTTCTGTTCTTCTCTCAAACGGCGAAAGGGGCGCCTGCCATTCAACCGGGGCCTTTCAAATTTCCAGAAAACCCTGCGCCAAACGGAATCCTCCCACGACGTGCTCATCAGACCCATTTCCGGACTAGTCGAAGTGCGGCTACAACGGTGAATGTCTTGGGACCGCCCAAAGCGTCCTAGTAGTTTCGGCCCGAGCGAGGGCTCTCAAACAGCGACAGCGGCAACGGGAGGCTTCCGGCCGCATTCCGCGACTGCGAAGTGGAGGTTAGTCGACTATGGCCTAAGCGTCGGGGAACACGACGGATGTGGAGACGGGAATGGGATTTGACGATGCGCACGACCCAAGCAGGGAGACTGCATCCAATGAAATTCCGGAATACCATTTCATCGGGTGCGCAACAAGCATTGGTGCCGGGATCCATGGTCAAAGCCTTTGCTTTTTTATTTTCCGTCGCGAATGGTTGACAGCCGCTTTCAATGCGAGGTCCCAACTAGCGCGGAGGTACAGGGCCCAGCTGGATGTCCCCAACATGCATCCCCGCAGATGTACCAAGCACAAAAATCTCACAGAAAATGTGGTGTACCAATTTACTAACACCTAAGTGATCGGCGTGGGGGTAAAAGATGCTGACTTGTGGTCCCGTCTAGCATTTGCTCTAAACTACAAATCCTTTATCCAACGGTATTATTCCCTGTCAACTGGACTCCGTACCGCACTATGGAACTCCCCTAATTTTCGGTCCTTGAGCCCTTCACATGTCACCTTGTACCTGCCCGTATTGTGCACAACGCGGCTGGCATCCAAAAGCCTCGACAAATGGCCGACCTTGCTTACAGCCCATCACTCCAACCAGCCACTATTTGCCCCCGTGACCAGTGGCTAAACTCCACACTAATGCAGCACTCAAGACGCCGAAATGCCCATCACAAGTCGCCGAAACTGCTATATCAGGTCCGCGCGTTCCCTATTTCCCATTCGGATGGAGCGTGGTGAGGAGGAAGACTCAGCTCACCCATAGTTCAATATCATCTTCACAAACATGATCCTCTCCGTCGCACATTCTACCCATCCAATCAGCTTGTTCCCCTCCACAAAAAAAAAAAAGAAAAGAAAGTCAGACTCATCCATAGATAAAGCACTTCCCAATCCAACCCCAACCCCAGCCAGCCTAGTCTCAACAGCAAACGGGAAACCCATCCCGCCCCATCTCAACACCAATAAGACAGCAGTGCAAGAATCCTTTACCCAGGATCAAAAAGCCGGGTAGCAGCGCGCTAGTCTCACCATTCGGCATGCCAGCTTATCGCGATCCCAAGCGGCCGGACTGCGCTACGTGCGGCACGGCGGGCGAGAATACGAGGTAGATATCGTACCATAACTGACAGGCTGCGTCTCAGGTAGGGGTGTAGGTACTGAACAGTGAAGAGGGCGGATGCGATGCTGAGGAATAGATAAACTGAATTTTGACAGGGGTTAGGGATCCAAGGTCTAGAAGATAGATGTGTAAAAGAGTTGAAAGCAAATGTGCGATAGAGAGGGTAGAAGTGGATAGATTCACGGCAATCTTATATAATACGTAGTAACTAACATCTACAACTAACCAAGTACCAATCCCCTATTCTATTAAGCACTCACTTCTTCCCTCTCACCACAAACTTGCCCATAAAATCCTCATTATACGCCACGCCCCCCGCAACAACATACTTGCCCGGCCTCACAAGCTGCACATCGAAACGTCTAACAATCTATCCCACAATTAGCCTCACCCATTTTCCAATTTAAAAAAAAAATAAAAATAAAAATAAAAATAAAAGGGTTCCTCTTAGGATAGGATGAAGAACTCACCTCGGGTAACAATTTATACAACTCCATAACCGCTATATCCTTCCCCAAACACACCCTCGGCCCGACCCCAAACGTAAACTGTGCAGCCTCAAACTCAAAGTTCCGCTTCTCGCTCTCGAGCCAGCGCTCGGGCCTGAATTCCTCGGCATCCGCACCGTACAGCTCCTTGTTGCGCTGCATGGCGTAGGCATGGGACGTGACTTCCGTACCCTCGGGGATGAAATGGCCGTCGATGACTTTCCCGCCTTTCGGCGTAATTCTCGCAAAGAGGTTTGTTGCGGGCGGGTTGAGGCGTAGACCTTCTTTGATGCAGGCTACGAAGAAGGGGAGGTGCTGGCGCGTTTCTTCATATTGGATAGGGGAGGAAAGGAGCCCTTTCTTGTCGGCTTCGTCGATTTCCTCGCGGGCTCGGGCGAAGGCGTCTTTGTTAAGGACGATGAAACGGAGAATGGAGCCTAGGGCAGTGCCAGTGGTGTCTGCGCCGGCTTGGATGAGCAGGGTGACGTGGGCGCGTTTCTGGAGGGGGGTTAGGGGGGAGCCGTCTGAGTATCTGGCGTCGAGGCAGCTGATTTGAATTGTTAGTAGAGTATAAGGTTGGTGGGATGGGTGGCATACTGCTGCATGAAATCTGGTTTGCCTTCGAATTTCTTTTCGGCATTCTGCTTCTCTCTCGTAGAAACCTGCCGATCGGCCTCACACATGAGCCAGCCCATACCTACGGAAACCGCAGTCAGTCTATGTCTTGCAAAAGATAGAAGAAATTAAATACCTGAATCATTTGAGATGGATGGTAGGAACCAGAGCCCAACGACAGGAAGCTTGACAATATTCTCCCTGAAGAATCTGAATCTTCCAACAAATCCAAAGAAATCAAGACCCTTTCGCCAATTGGATAGAATATCCTTCTCATCTCTTTGATTCTTGACACAACCAAAGGCATCCGTAAAAGAAATCATGCTCATAATATCCGCCGCGAACTCAGCCACCTTGTCACTCAAACACAGAGTCCGCCCAGCAACCGCATGCTCTTTCATGATGCTTACAAACAAGTTGACCTGATCATCGAACCGTTGCTCCCACGTATTCTTCAATTGGCCAATCGTCCATGGAGCATTAGAAAGCGCCTTGCGAAGTGTTTTGTGTTGCTCGCCATCCAAGGTAGTGAACAGATGGGGCGGGCCAAGCGCACCAGTGCCATACAGGCCAGATTTCTGGTTGCACTTTGGGTCCCAGTAGATATCTTTCAAAGCAGATGGACGGGGAAACATGAGCATGGTAGGAGAAATGCGGATTGGTCGCTCAGCTGATCTTGTCAGCTATTATTCTTCTATAGGCGTAGGCTACACTGCATGCTATGTATGCAGGACGCAGAGCAGAAGAGAGCAAGACGACATATCCATGCGTTGCGGGCCTTGGCGTTCTGGAACGACAGATTCTGGAGCAAACTTACTTCCATATTTTCGAATCAGATACATGAAGAATTCCGGTTCTTTCTTCTTGATGGATATCAAGGCCCCTACGATGGAGAACGAAGTAGCATACCATGGTCCAGGGAATCTGGATAAAGGATGGACAAATTGAAGATAGAGAATGCGAGAGAGAAAGGCTGCAAAAATGGTTGCAAGGACCGCAATACCGACGGTGCTAGGCGTTGCCTCAACATTGAGGGTGCTGAGAAGCGCCATACTGACAGTGGCACAAAGGTGAGCAACTTGCTACAATTGGGGGAGGGCTGAGGTTGAAGACAAAAGAAAACTGGACGGAGGAACGCAGCAAATGATGGCAGACGAATTTATCAGTAACGTAGCGACTGCACATCGGCGCTACGTATGGCACTATCTAGGGATGGTGCTGCCGGTCTCTGATAGCTTGATGCTGGCATTCGAAAGCTGCATGGGAGGAGCGCCCATCTCCTTCTAACATCAGCGAGGGGTAGCTGTTGAGCCCAAGAGCCCACCCATCCATGGTGCGACTATCTTCAAGGACAGTAGGCGGAGCATGTCCTGTCCAGGCTAGAGCGTCTGGTCGCATAATGCGCCTCGTGTAATCCCTTTAGAAGCTAGCAAAGCGGGCACGCTAGTCGCTCTATTCCCCATACAAGGCAAGATTGACAAGGCCGGACGTTGCGGTGAGGAGGTTTCGAGGAGGAGAGCGCGAGAAGGCGTCAAAACAGTGCAATCAGAGTTGGCCGAGGCTCGCGGGGAAGGGCGGTTAAATTAACAAGCCCTGCTCGCGACCATCTGCTCGGGTTCGGGAGCAAACACGGACCGTCCCTCGCCCCGGCTCCCCCCACCCGCGCGCCTTCTTGTCGCCAAATCTCTGACAGCGTCGCTTTGTCACGGCCTGCCTAAGCTTGGTATCGTCGTCTCCACCTAGCGGGAGACAGGAGAATTCGATTATTTAGCGACAACTCCCCCGTCCTTGCAAGAACATGGCCCAGGGCCACGCCCAAAGCGGGACCAATCCGTCAAGACGTCGACGAAATAGAAAACTTGCAGCTGTCAGACCTGTTCGAGTCTAAGCGGTGCTGATCCAGGGCGGCCAGTGGCTCACTAGCGTCCTCGACCTTGTCACGCTGTGCAAACATATGCAGTCCTATGCACGACCACACCGTTCGTGGCACCTCCACCGTTCAACATCTCCTTGATCCAATCTGTGAGCGATAGCTCATCTGGGCAGTCGACCATATGCATGACTCAGACAAGGGGCAGATATTCTCTCCCTTTGGGAACCACTATGGATGGTCCCCGCCACCCAGTGATTGCGCTCAGCCGTGTCTCGAAACGGTAAATTTAATAGCAGAGCCCAGGCTCACGCATGCAAATGGCGGCTTGGAAGACACTTTGCCGACATGATGGAAAATCCGGAGTCCTTTCATCTTACTTAAACCCCGCCTGGGGGCCCATCTGCAGTCTCTTTCCGAGACTCCTGTGACCCATCCGTTTCATCACGCCTCTGACGCGGCATTTCAATCGTTTGTTTGTTTTCTTGGATTCTTCCAGTGCCTCAGCCATCTTGGGGTCGCCATCCTGACGGTTCTGAAGTGAGACTGTTATTCCAATTGAATTCAATAGCAATGCCTACCAAAATCCGCCCAACACTCGTCCTATGGGGCGTCCGTATGGGCTTCATGTCCTATGGCTGGGACGCTGGTGTTCTGGGCGGTGTTCTTCAAACGAGTGCTTTCCAGTCCGCTATGAAAGTCAGTTGTATTCGATACCATGTCTCAATGAATATGAACCTAGTCGTGCTCACAAGAATCAGACTCCGGACACGACCACAACAGCTATGATAGTCGCATCCTTCCTCCTGGCCTCCTGGCTAGGATGTGTGATGGCAGCATCTCCCTGGTCTGACCGTATCGGTCGCAAGATCTGGGTGTGTGTCGGAGCCTTCATTCAGATCATTGGAACAGTCATCTCCACGTCTGCGTACTCGACCGGTCAACTTATTGCCGGTCGAGTTCTAATTGTAAGACATGTAGCACCCTTTGCTTAGTTTTTCTAGTGCTGACAGCCTATCAGGGTGTTGGCAACGGCTTCGTAGTCTCCACCGGACCTGTCTACATCGCTGAAACCACAGGCACTGTAAAGCAGCGCGGTCCCCTTGTCGGCATCCTTATGGGGTTTGCCTGTGTCGGAACTGCATGCGCCTACTGGATCGACTTTGGGTTTACATACGCGACCGGTCAGGTCGTCTGGCGCCTTCCAGTCGCCATGCAGATCATCTGGTCTATCCTCGCTATTGTGCTCACTTTCCCCAACGCGGACTCGCCTCGCTGGTACTTTCTGCAAGGCCGTGAGGACGAGGGGAAGTTGGTCCTGCAGCAAATCTACGAAGACAATAGTCTAGCTAACAAGGTCGCTGCTGAAATTCAAACCGAGCTGAAGCAGGAAGTTGGTGAGACGTTGCGGTTTTCAGATTTCTTCATTGACAGGAGCGAGACCAAGGCCGCGACTCGTATCCGAGATGGTGTCATTCTTGTCGGTGTTGCGTATCTCATGGGTATCAACATGATTTTCTATTACATGACGACCATCTTCCAAGTATACATCGGCCTTGCCCCAACGACGGCCTCAGTTTGCTCCGGCGCAGCTACCACGCTTCTTGCCATCGGCGCCTTTGTGGGATCAATTTTCTGTGAGAAGAGCGGAAGGAAGAAGTGGCTTCTCTGGGGCTCAGCTCTCCAGTCTGTATTCATGATCGCATTTGTTGGCCTGTTGTCCAAGGCAGCTACCTCGAAGGCGTGTGGATCAGCTGCAGCGGCCATGCTGTTCGGTTGGATTCTAGTCTTTAGTCCCACTTGGGCTCCCCAGCCGGTAATTACCGTCTTCTACCTCACTCTTCACCTCGTTAACGGCTTTACTAGTACATCTACATTTCTGAAACAATGCCCCTCCGCCACCGCCATACGGGTGTCGGCCTTGGAATGTCCGCTCAGTGGCTAATGGCCTTTTTGACCGTGTATGCGGGCCCAATTGGATTCGAGAATGTGGGTTGGAAGATCTGGATTTGGTTTGCCGTCTTCAATGTCCTTGGCTTCCCCTACGTCTACTTCTTTCTCCGCGAGAGCCGTGGTCGAAGCTTGGAGCACATGAATGAGCTATATAACAACAACCTGGCGGTTGCTAGCGGTGCAGCAAGCCCCAGCGAAGGCAGTGGAAGTGTTACGGACATTCAGGAGAAAGCTTAGGTGTATGTTGAATGCGATTGATGTGGAGCCTTCGTACCTAGCGGATTGGCCAGTACAAGCATTGGAGAAGTATGAGGTTGAGGTGTTGTCTGCATATAAGTGTTAATGTTAACACGGAATTCTATTATGACCGTCAAATGGCGGAAACTGAGAGTCTTGATTGCTGTCATGCTACTGCTTTGACATTGAGGAAAATCTTTCCGGAGCTCAACGATTCTGCCTCCCAGCCTGAACAACATCAGCTCATCCGAGTGGAATCCGCCGCTCTATCAAATCATTTACTGTCAGTACTTTTCGCGTCACGGGAAATCGCCGTGCCGTCTCAAACTTCGGCGACTTCATGGCGGTAAGAATGCTTCCATTTTCGTGGACTGGAGGGCATGGTACCGGGAAAGGTAATTCTACAAAGAGCCATGGATAATTAATTGGATTGAAAGAAGACGGTGAATGAAAGGAAACCAGAAGCAGCGGTAAGGAAAAGATAAGAAAAATTTGTAGTCGGCACCAGAAACGGCCAACATGGTCCGGCATAAATTACCATATCGATAAGACGGTCGTCTTTCGCTCTCCATAAGGTCTTGAGGGTGTTTGTATCAAGCAGCCCTTGTTGAGGCTGGTGCACGATACGCTTAAACGCGTTAGACGCCAAGCTCATGACGTCGGAACACAGGAACACAGGGCCACAGCAACCAAGGGAGATCCATTCGAGGGACTCACGATCGAACGACGCCAGAAGTCGCGCGTGCTATTCGTACTGTAGGAGAGCGCCTAGAGAATGAGAATCAAGCTTTGCGAACAAGAGGCTGAAGTCGAGCACTGGAGGAGGAGGAAGAGGAGGAGGAGGGGGGATCGACGACTAGCCCCTTCCAGACCAGCAAGCGAAGCCTCGTCAGCCTCATCCGGGGGCATTCCTCACGCCCGCGACTTCGGGCTCGCCTGCTGATGGGAGGCTGGAGGGGAGACGGCGCCCTCGCCGTCACATGTGTCGTCCAAAGGGTCTTGCGGGCTATGGCGTTTTCGTCGAACAACAGACCCACGTGCCTCCACCCCGCATCTCACCACCCCGCCTGACGACATAGCTCCCGCTGCTGCGGTGGGCCGATGTCAGCTCACATATACCAGCTCCAGGCCCTACCGACGCTTTCCGCTGGTCCTTGCAGCATATTTTCTACTGTTTTCCGTGCAAACCACCTCTCTCTCCTCTCCCTCACCGTTCTTGATCCCCTCAATTCCCTTTCAGCGACCCCGGATTGGAGCAAGGAGCATCCGAAAGGCCACTGTACAAAGGAAACATGGCCAACTGGTCGGATTTCGCCAATGCCTTGCAGGGCAGCTTGGACGCGCTTCACAAGCTCCTTGGATCCGATCCCCAGCTAAAAGCCTTCACCTCTTCGGACGCAATTGACAAGCCCGTCACCTTTGCGTACAAGTCCACTGACTCGGACAACGCGCTCCTGATTACCGTCACCAATGGCTCCGCAGAAGCCAAAACGGGGTCTTCAAAGGACGCCTTGTTCAGCCTCTCTGCCGCCCCTGACAAATGGGAGCAATTCTTCAAGGAGGTGCCCGCCGCGCCATACCAGAGCTACTGGGGTATGTTTACCGGCACTGAGGTACAGGGCGACCAGACTGCCATGGCGCAATTGATGCACGTGTGGCGGCGAGCACTGGAGCTTGTGCACGAGGCTCACTGCGGACCAATCAAGGAAGACCAACAGCCGGAACCAATGTGGGACCACATCACCGGCCACTATGTCTATCTTGATGCTCCAGTGTGGGAAAAGACCAAGATATTCTATGAGACGTCGGGAGAGGGCAAGCAGCAAATTGTGTTCCTTCACACTGCCGGCAGCGATGGACGGCAGTATCACGGCGTCATGAACGATGAGAGAATGCGGAAGCGATGTACCATGTACGCATTCGATCTTCCCGGACATGGTCGAAGCTTCCCACCGCAGGCGTGCCCACCTGGTGCCTACAAAATTACCGAGGACAGCTATGTTGGCATTATAGGGGCCTTTGTGAAGAGTCTGGGTTTGCGAAGACCGATCATATGCGGTGCGAGCATGGCAGGTCAAGCCTGTCTAGCGGTGGCTATCCGCAACAGCGAGGTTGGAGCAGGAGGCGTAATTCCTGTGGAGGGGTGAGCAGCCTCCTTGGCAGTCTAGAGCAAGACATCTAACGGGAGCAGTTCCGAATATCTCAACATGCCACGCCAGTCGTTCGACCGCTCGCCCTACGTGAACCAGTCCCTATTCAATCCGGAGTACATTTATGGCGTACGATGCCCTTCTCATAACACAACTTTAGGTTTGTGCTAAACTTTAGATAGACAATGTCTCCCACCGCACCGCTCGTGAACAAGCAGCTCAACTGGCACCTCTACAGCAGCCAGGCTTACAGTGTATGTCTCGGCTCATCCACTATCTAGAAAACGCTAACGCTCCCCAGATCTTCCACGGCGATCTAGAGTTCGCCTTCGGCGGCTTCGACGGCCGTTCACGCGTCGAATCCATCAAGACCAACAACTGCCCCGTCTTCATGCTGACCGGCGAGTACGACTGGATCAACACGCCCGAGCTGTCCCAGCAAACAGCCGACAAGATCCGAGGCGCGAAGCACAAGACGATGCCGGAGCTCGGCCATTTCCCCGCCACGGAGAACCCAGCCAAGTTTGTGCCGTATTTGCTCGAGGCGATCGACCACATCCACCAGGTGAGGAGTGAGAGCTTGAGCAGTCTACGGTTGGGCAATGATTAAATTGTAATGGACTTGACGAGAGCAAACCGAGAAGGATTTTCATGGAGCAGAGTGAGAAGACTGATCGTAGTGGAGTCTAGGGCAATCTCCTCCTCTCATACGATTTTGTAGCTCGACTCAGATGCAGGCACCGCTCGGGTTGATTGTCGTCTCCCTTAGGCAGTAATAATTTATCAAATCCAGCAGCAATGCAACAGATGTTAATTACGAAGTTTTTACATACTTGCTTTCTCACAACATCGCACCGGCTTATGTTCTAGCTGATAACCTTCCAGTTGCAAGCAATTAAGACGGATCAACTCCTTTTATAATAATAGAGAGTAAACTTAATATCCTGCACCAGGCAAAAAGCAAGTAGACTACGGTCCTTTCTACCTACGTAGGTACCTAATAATCTACCGTAGTTCTCTCCCCCAGGTATCCGGAACGCCTAGCTTCCCTTGTCTCCTAGTTGCTACAGGCCCAGTTATTGATCAACGAATCGAAATTTCTCTGGCGCCTGATCGCAAGCGGATGAATACCGGTCTTAGTTCCTGGTTGGGTTCAGCTCATAGCGTGGGACTTGATCGCCAAACACGTTCGAGATGCAGTCGTCCGAACTGGCAGAACCCACAAACAGATCATCGAGGCTCCTGGGGCTCACGCAGAACTCGTAGATCGAGTGCCGACCAGAAGAGACCTATTGAAACCTGTTTTGCTGGCGATGGTCTCGTTGCACCTTACCTAGCACTATAGCCGATATAGCGCTGTATTAGATATGAATGAGACAAAATCTTGCCCGGCCATCGATGAGGCTTGACCGATAGGAATAAAGATAACCAGTCAATTTCTCATTCACACTCTATACGAAGAGCCTAAAAAGCCGACCAACACCAAAATATAAAGCTTTCCAGAAGCAGATCCTCAAAGAGCGTCAGAGACGTCAGAGACTAGTCAACATCTATACCCTACAAGAAGTGCTACTTAAGGGGTCTAGTTTACTACTAGCTATTTTCCACCAATTTTCGAGGAGCCGGCAAAGTATTAGATGTATTCGTATTAGGGGCTGAAAATGGGAGGATTCTGCAGAACATTTACCCTTATCTGGTCCTTTTCATCATCTGACGCCACACCAACATGCTTGCCTACTTGATACGATTCCTTTTTGACTATTACAATTCACTCCTCGCGCACCGTTAGACCTACAAACCACTTACCCACAACTAATACCCCTACAGCACAACCCCCCAAATGCTTTTTACATACACACATACATACCCCCCATCACCATTCACTCAAAATGCAATTAAAGCACGCACAAGTAGGCACCTAAAAAGAACACCGCAAATCACGACCGTTATCATTATTAAAGTACCCCAAGACCATGAGACCTATCTTAGTCCATGCGATCCACATGATGAAAGAACGCAGGAACCCTCCCACTTGTTCCAATGCCCTAAGCCAGAAACGCTCAGAAACAGGTTCTTTTGCCATATCGTATGCCCAAACGCCATCCATCACCCACTGCCCCCCCCTCAAAAAAAAAAAAAAAAAAAAAAATACAAGAAAAAAAGATGGGGGTATATGCTCAACCAAGTGTGCCCTTCTCCCTTCCCATCTCTCTCATCCGCTAACCCTTGACTGCAAAACACTCTGCCCGCATCCCAACAAAGCACTCGATCCGTCTAAACCTCTACAACCTCCACCCACCCTTCCCTACTTTTCCCCTCCCCCTTCTCCCCCACCAACTCCTTCGCCATACAATCCTTCGCCCTCCTCCTCCTGGCCCTCTCCCTAACAGACCGCTCCTCCTTCTCACACTCCCTAATTGCCTCCATAACTTCTACCTCCTCGAACCGCGCATCTTGCAAGTTCAGTTTCTGCCACTGTGGATGCTTCGCGCATCTCTTCTTCAGACAAACCATTTCACTCGGCGGCTCCGCAACCCCATTCGCCCCCCTACCATCCCTCTCCCTCTCCTTCTCGACCTGCACAATCTGCTCCTTGCTCACACTCAGCGTATTAAATCGAAACGTTGCCTCACCCCTAACGCTCTTCCTCCAGCCCAGGAACTCCGTTTCCGACCACGAGAGCCGGGAATCATAGCCGCAAAACTCCTTGGGCTTGATCTTCTCTCGTTCGGCGAGGAGCGGCGCTTGCTCGCGCACCAAGCTAACGAACTTTTCGCGATCCTTGAGGACCTCGAGGCGGTTCTTTAGGTCCGTTTTCTCGATGTAGAGCGCGTTGAGGCGGGCGGATTCAGCGGGGGTGAGGGAGGGGTCGTTAACGGGGTTCGAGGTCCCGTTCGAGAGATTGTCGAAGGTGACTTTTGTTGGGGAAGCGGTCTGGGGCGGTGAGAGGACGCCGGAGCCCAGCCGCTTGAAAGCGTCGATATCCTTGGACGCGAGAGCAAGGGCCTTTACATCTTTTGCTCGCAAGACACCGCCAAGTGGTGTTGGCTCGTCATCATCGTCGGATGCTTGGTCGGGCGCTTCATCATCCTTGCTGCCCTTCTTCTTCGACTTCTTTGTGCCAGCTAGTGCTTTTTTTGAGCCAGCAGTCCGTTGAAGCTGGTCCTGAAAAAATAATACGCCACACTCGTCCGAGCAATACTTGCTCATCCTGCCCTTTTCTAAACGAGCAGGCTTTCTGCACCCGTCTCGCCTGCACATTGGCTTCCACGTTGTCACTCCGCGACCGGCGGCTTCGCAGTTTGGGCAGATAAACCTGTCAACCAGGTCTTCATCCGCTTGTTGCATGTTGACGCACGACCCGTGGAACCAATCATCGCACCCGCCATCGCATCCAATCATCCACTTGTGATTATCCGGCTTCCGGCATATGCAGTACACTTGATTGTCGTCGGATGATTCGCCTTCGTCATCGGAAGGATGTGCCTGAGAAGAGTTATCCGGAGCTGGCGACGATTCAGCTACCGGTGTTCCCCTTTGCGAACCTTTCTTTACTGCCTTTACGGTAGGGGTCTTCGAAGTGCGGGAGGTCGGGGTTACGGAACGCGCATGCGATTCGGCGGAGGGATCGGTGTCGAGCTTTCTTCTTTTAGAGGCGGGCTTCTTTGGTGCTGCCGTGCCCTTTTTCTTCACTGCAGACGTTGCTGGCGCCGGCCGCTTCTTTGACGGAGCGGGCACGGGCTTCGTGTCGGTAGGAGATGCTATGCTTTCGGAAGTGCTGGGGGCCTTCTTCGCGCGGAGGCCCAATTCGCTCTGTTTCACCGCTTCAATAGCCTTGAGAGTCTCTACATCCATACTGTCGCCGCTGATGGAAGGCTGCCGCTCAGAAGACTGTGTGACATTCGTCGTGGGCGTAGCTTCTCGAGGTGTGCCAGTCGGCTCATTCTTGATGATGGGTTGAGGGGAAGGAAGCTGCGATCCATTGGAATGAGATAACGGTACGTTTGTAGAGATGGAATGCGGTGTGTTGCTGTCTGATGTAGGTTCCGGCTCGCGTATCTGCAACGTTGTAGGTTCGTCGCGCACAAATGCGGGCTCGCGATTCTGGGTACTATCCCGGATGGATTCACTGTCGTCGCTGGACCTTGATGGCGGCGGTACCATCTGCGACACATCTTTGCCGTATGATGTGGACATGGGCTGCAGTTCGTCGTGGATGCGGTCGTGGAGGGCGCTGGTGAGAGATTGGATTGGAGCCAGAACGGGGGCTGGAGAGGATCTTATTAGCAATGACTGCCGCCGCTGCTCCTCGGGCGACTTGGAGCCGTGATGATACTGATCGAGGGTCGGCGAGTGAGCCTGGGGCTGCTCGATTGGCGGCGAGGGCTCGACGGGCGCGATGTGCTGGGATCCGAAGCTACTGGTTCGACGCGGCGGATGGGCGAATGCCGTGGGCGAAGGGAGGTCCCGCGACGTAACATACTGCTGGCCGGGCCCCAGCGTCGCAAGCGTCGCAAGGGCGTCGGCGGCTTCGTCGAGGGTCGTCGTCGTCCTCTGATAATATCGCTGCTCTGGCTGGTCGGCAGGGCGCGACTGGGGCTGCTCTGACGCGGGCTCGTGGTTGAGCAGGGAGCTTATGCTGCTCATTTTCGGTGTCGCGGCGGTCGACTACGTCTATGTTAAGGGCTTTGGGCTCGCGGTAGGCATGGCGTAGGACGGGGGGCGTGTGTCGAGGGCGGCGGAGAGTGAGAGGTCAAGGCGGGTCAAGGCGAAAAGAAAGATTCGGGGAGACGAAACCGCGAGCCTGAGCGCACGCACCACAGACCAGCAGCACCAGCAGCACCAGCACCAGCAGTCCAACAAGCAGCCAGCTTGGCCGCTAGTAGGAGGGGAGGGGCACGCTTGGGCAGGCCGAGCGAGTGCGGCTTAGAGGATCCCACCACGCCATGAAATGCCCACATCAACACACCCGACACACGCAGACGCACGCACGCACACACGCGCAATATTTGCTGCATGGCCCGCGGGTCACGCTGACAAATCGCGCACTCCGCCATGTCGCTTTTATTATCACTATTGGCCTGCTGCAAGCCGTTCCCGCCGCCCTCTTTGCCTAGTACAGCAGCTTTAGCTCTGGCGTCGCGCTCGGGATCCCGATCTGCCCTCCAGCGTTGCATCGTCTGCAGGATGAGAGCTAGCAGAGAGAGCCATCGCCCTGTCGTCACTCGTCACTCATCATCACCCTCATCGTCGTGGCCCCTCCGCCGCGGCCGTCCCGGTCTCCGTCGCCCAGCGCCCTGTTCATTTGCCGGCGGCTGCAGCTGAGAGGGCACGCCGCCACCGTCGATGATGCCCAGGCTTCGATTGAGGCGCTGGTCCAGGTCCTCCATCGCATCGTCGCCGTAAACCGTCCTCACGAAATTCATCACTCCTTCGTCGCCCACCTCGACCTTTCCCCGTGACCCGACCACGTAGTCTATGGTCTCTTCCCCGGCAGAGTTATCCTTAACCCTGACGATATAGCCGTCCTTTATCATTTTTGCTAGAAGCTTGGGTGTACTGTCGACCGGCGTTGACTGATCTGCGTTCATACGCTTTAGAAACCGATCCAGCCTTGACTCCGACAATGTGCCTCCTGATAGCGATATCAGGGATATAATCATTGTATACAACCCGACGTATGCGCTTTCAACCTCAGAGGTGGGTATACTAGGCGGAGATATGATGTCCGGTATACGGAACTTGTCGGGTAGAGTACTTCGCAGCACCCACTGGTTGCTGTTCTTTGGTTGTGACTCTGAAGCCGCAGCAGCTACGACACATCAGTTGTGAGGATGCAAAGTGCCAACGCTAGATACCTACCGCGCTTTTGTCTCGTGGTCACCTTCTCCTTGTTGGGCAGCTCCACCATTTCCATGCCGAATGTGTCCATGAGCTGGGCATTGGCGGCTTCAAAAACTTGCTTGAATGCTCGTGAATGTGAACCAAGGACTATGAATGTGTTAACGACCTCGACGTCTAGCACACGCCCTGATATACCTTTCTGGCCCACGTCCTGTCGCCTGATGGGTATCCGAGAGTACTCGCAAGCTAGCGCGTACCGCACCAAGCATTTGGACAATTGTGCAAGGCTTCCACTCCCACTTTCTTGCTCATCTCCCTCCTCATCATCCTCCTCGTCGACAGGAGATTCTTCCCCTCGGTTGCGCTGCGATTGGGTGGGTGTGGCTATCTCATCTTCCTCTTCGTCAACTGGCTGTAATGAGTGAGTGAGTGAGTGACAGAGTGAAGATGATAGAATGACCTACTGCGCGTCTTTTCCGTGAGATGGGTGGCATTATGAACGAATCGATTGCCGAGAATGGGGGTCGGCCGTGTTTGCAGTAGGGTTCCCCGCGTAAACTATAGGGCTGAGAAGTGGACGCGTTCGCGACCTGAATCGGCAATCTTGGCGCACCGACATCATAAGCATCATTGAGGGTCCAAGCTCAGCGACAAGCATCTTCACCTCACCCCATCCATCTCCACACCTAATCTTAAATCCCTCCATACATAAATTCATGATGAATACTGCACGTCTCCGTACCAGCCGCCCTCTTTTCCGCTGCCTCAATGCACCTCCTCCGGTCCGACAAGCTCCAAGACCCCAGTGCCGCAACTTTTCTCACCTTCACAATAATCCTCGTGGACCACGCGACCCGAGGGCAAAAGCCGAGCCCGACGTCCCCTATGAGAAGCTTTGGAAGAAGACGAAGTACGGTCTCGAGCCCGATTTGAATTATGTTTCTGTGCATCGGGCAGAAGCAATGCGCGTCGCACGCCACCGTCGGCGGCAGAAATGGCTACTTTTGGGAGCTGTGCTGTCGATGGTTGCTCCCATGTTCCTTGTCAGGTTGTGGGATTTACCAGAGGACAAGAAAGACAAGGAAAAAGATGCTGCGACGAAGGCGGCAGAAAAACAGGAGGCCAGGAGACTGATAATGGAAGATGCCGCAAGAAGAGCCGCAGAAGACGCCGCGAAGAAACCAGGAGAACGGAAGAGCAGGGGCATTCTCGACTTGATCACGCCGACGAAAACGGATAGCCCCAAGGTAACTGCAGACAGTTTCCAGGGCAAGAAAGTTATTGTCGCAGCAGGGGACAGGATCATCGCGGCGCCGGAGGGTGCAGAGCATCCAAGTGTCACGGATGAAGGTGCAATTGAATTAGTCTCCACAGGCACATCTTACGTCCCATACTTCCCGCGCACAATACACCTTCCTACATCCACGAGCCCCGAGGTCACCAAATCCGACACCGAATACACCCTCCTCGGCCTCGGTATCCGCACTGTCTCCTTCTTACGCGTCCAAGTCTACGTCGTTGGCCTCTACGTCAAAACAGCCGACCTTTCCACCTTCCAAAACCACCTTATCAACACTGTGAATCCCAGTGCATCCGCCCTGATCCCAGGTGAGAAAGAGGATCTACGCAAGGCGCTCCTGGACCCGGAGAAGTCGAGCCAGATATGGGAATCCATACTTTCGAACCACGAGAAGGGCGCTGTGTCCATGGCCTTCCGCGTCGTTCCCACGCGGGGTACGGACTTCAAGCACCTGCAAGACGGATGGATGCGCGGCATAGCATCCCGCACCGACGAAGTACGCCGCAAGCAAGCGGAATTGCTGCGCCAGCAAGCATCCGAGGAGAAGCGTATTGCGCTACCGAAGCCCGTCGAGGAAAATGAGTTCTCGGACGAATCATTTGGCCTTGCGATGAAGGAGTTCAAAGACTTATTCCAGGGCCGCGGCAAGGCGCCCAAAGGCTCCATCGTCCTCATGACCAGGGATAAGGACGGTGTGCTGGGCCTGTATCATCAGCCCATTACTAAGACGAATAAGGGCGAGAAACAGGGCGAAATGGTGTGTTTGGGCGAGGTCAGGGATCCAAGGGTTGGCAAGTTAGTCTGGCAGTTGTATCTCGGTGGCAAGAATGTCAGCTCCGAAAGTGCGAGGAGGGATGTTGTGGATGGGTGTATGCAACTTGTGGAGCGGCCAGTTGGTACGGTGGAGGGGATGGTACAATAGGATGATGGGGCTGGATTGTTTGACTAGGATATGCAATATGTTTTCAAATGTGTATAACGGAAATTGTGAAAGGTTGTGTCGTGAATCTAATGCATAAGACGGACTTAGTATGTTCGCTCTGCGTACATGTCTATATCGATATGCGCGCAAGACGTTGAAGAGAGCGCACATTGTTTCCACATGAAATGATACTAGAGTCCTAATCAGCTTTACATTTGCTAAGATAGAGTAAAGACTCTAACCTATAGTGCTTGGAAGCAATATATTAGAGCACGCTCGGAGCATTAAATACGGGAGACACCTGGCTCTCTTAGTATACTGTCTTTAAAGGCCTGATGTGTTTTACATCTACTTGATAGATTCAGTCGTCCAATTTACAGTACCTGACACCGCGCATCGGCCATCATGATAGCAAGGCATACTTGAAATTCTAGAATCAAAAAGGGGGGATGTTAGCCCGGCATGACAAGCTTATCACGGCGGTGACTGAAATAAGAAGTTTCTGGAGAGGATTATAAAAGTCTTATTTTTACAAGAGCATATCCCTTCCAACAGGTATAGTATGGATGATGGAAGGGATAAGGCGGTGCCTAGTTGTGCCTTCCTCGAAAAATTCCAACTACGACAATAATAAATACATCCTATATGATGGTGCTCCCACTTTAATTTTTCCATTGTCCCTTCTTCCTCATCATACTCAATATAGACAGCAACACACCCCTCGATGATAAGGAGACTGAACTTGCGGCCAAACATATTTAGGCCAAGCTCAAGTTCCCGCGGGATGTCTCTGCTGAGATCCGTGCTGCTGAGCAGAAGCTAGCCGAATTGAAGAAGTAGGAAGATCGAAAGTGAGCAGAAGGAAGCAATTAACAAGAAAATCCGATATTTGTTTACCTAGGAGCACGAGACCTACAAAGAGGCTGTACGCCTTAGAGGTACATACATCATTCCTAAGCTGGTGGGAATATTTACAAGCAATTTGCAGAGGAAGCCGAAATTAATGTCCATGAGCATTCCGCTACGAAGAACGAACTCAGACAGTGGAACGAACCTGCTTTTCATTCAAACTTATCTACATGACTGCGCCTCGATACAATACCGATGTTGTTAACCACTGAAGAACATTGATACTTAACGTCTGTAGGAAGAGGCTCGCAGTGGCCGTGGCTCTCATGATAGTCCCCCGTATAGAGACTTTCGTGTTCGTCTTCATGGATTCCTTCCTCCATTATTGTGAAGAACTAGTTGAAGATTTCTTCCTCCAAAAGCTCCAATCTCTCGCCCTCTTTCTGAAGCTGTGTCTGCAGCTGGGTTTGGGAATCCTGCAATGGCGAATCGCCCTGGGGCAGCGCATCACCATCTGGAGCAGAGCCTTGTATGTGCTGATTTGTCTGCCTCGGCTGCTTCAACACCTTCTCAGTTGCAATCCGCTTTGAACGCTCGATTTACGCGGGTGGGGTGTCCTCAACCATAGCGCGTTTCCGGCTCGAGTTTAGGCCAGCTTCCGGGTCGAGCGCATATTGGATATCCTGCGGGAAGTTCTTGAAGATCTCGTGGTCACGGAGCCTCGAGAGAATTTGGCGCTGAACCTCCGTGGGCCGCATTTGGACATAGTTGGGTACGTAGCCCCAGTGCCTCTTCCTCCACTCGAGGCTGCAGTATAAGTGATCACAAATTTCTCTTGGATATGCATCGCTTTGGTAGTGGACACAACTATTTGTGCACTGAAGACAATAGTGGTGGTCATCGGTATGTAGCTGGCCGCATCGGATGTAGAAAATGTGATCTTGTGTCCTGCCAATATTGGGTCTCAGATACAGTTGGTCGGCGGCTTGCTTAGGTGGAGGAAGCCAAGAAGGGCGGAGAGGCAGCATATCCTGGAGCCTCTGTTGCCATCTAGCCAGGGTCTCTCCTGGTTGTTGATCCTATGGATTGCAAGCCGCGCTGCTGCTTAAAGATGCCCGGCTGCTTCCACCACCACCGCTACCACCGCGACCGCCTCGATTGCCTCGGAAGGGTCTCCTGCCCCTTAAGCTAACTCGCGGTTGCAATAGACGCCGCTGCTGTTGTGGCTATTGCTGTTCATCTGTAGCGGTGGAAATGGAACCCAAAACCAAAACTAAAACCCTTCGCCAGCACCTTGGGTTGCTATGCCACTAGTTTAAGAAAGTATATCTCCTCTTACAGAGGGTCCGCAAAGGGTGGAACCTGCCTGTCCACTGGCTTGAGAAGATTCATCTCCTCTTCTAGAGCGTCTACCAGAAGGTCTATTCAATTTTCTAGTCCCGGAAGGTTCCTCTTTTTTCCAGGAGCCGTAGCTCCCACCGTGTTTAACGGCCATTTTCTTTCTCGCGCGCGTCTCGAGTATAGACAAGAGAGGAAGAGAGAGAGAGAGAGAAAAAAAAAAAAAGAAAATTGTGCGTCTGACCGCCGAGGAGAATTAGGGTGTTCATGTCTAGAAGCCTCAGACCAACAAGAAGTAGGTATCTAAGTGAGCGCGGGCACAGGGGCGACCATCAACCAAGGCTTGCGGAGGAAGGCAGGACCGGGAGTAAGGAATGGGGTGGGGAGAAACATGGCTAGGAGAGAGAGTACAGAGAGAAATGGATGGGAAGACATGACCAGTACTACGAGTGTGTTAAACTTCGAAGGCCTGAACAGAAAGACAGCCTTTGATTAATTAAAAAAATGTGGTATACCTTCTATTCAGTACCCTGCCCGTCATCGCCGACGCGTTAGTAATGAAAAGAACCACCTCTATCTCCCCTCCTCCCCATTAAATCCCTCCGTCCTTCGAATCCTTTCCTCCAACCACCCACTAAACTCCTCTCTCATCTCAATCGGCACAACATGTCCCTGTTCCCTGATGAACCTCTTCTCCACTTCGCCTTCCACCCAGACATCCTCCTCGACCTCCATGCCTAGATACTCCCTCCCCGTCTTCCCTTGCCCGTTCTCCAACCCGCGCCACAGCACCACGCCGTGAGGAAACGTAATCATCTTATCCTTGACTCCGTGCACGACCATGATCCTCCTCTTCCCGACCCGGTCCGCAATGAGCGCTAGATCCTTTGGCGACTTGTAATGCCACCCGGCGGCCACCGCCTGCAAGATAAATCCCTTCTTATTGAAGAACTCGGGATGCGTCCGTTTCCATATCTCGTTTGCCGCAAAACGGTCACCGTTAGTAGGGAAAGGCTCCACGACATATTCCAGCTCGTCCGGGGCACTAAGCCAGGGCTCCGTGCAGAGGTTTGCTTTGACGTTGGCGATTTGTTTGTCGAGGGGCTTGGGAATGAATAGGTTGGCGCGGTTGCGCAGGTTCTCGAGGAAGCCGTGCGTGTTGAATAAGCCTGCAGCTGTGGAAATTAGGTTTAGAGAGCAGATGCGATCGGGGATGAGCATTGCCTAGACATACGATTAGCCATATGCCAAGGGCGGAAAAATGTAACACTAAAAAGATAGTGCACCAAAGGGTGGAGCGGAGCGGAGTGTGGAAATTGCAGGACGATGCTTGGCAAGCTGTCTTTGACGCGCTTGTCGTTGTGCCTCAGAACCCATCCCTTGACGCATTCACAGGCCACGGAAGACCCGCGATCCGGCGCCCAAATCACGTTAAGTGGGAAAGCATTGCACGACGGAGATTTTCTATGGATTTTCGGGAAATGCTGAATGGATGGGGGAACTTGCGAGTTCTTGGGCGATCATGCCCCCCATGCTAATGCCAATGACATGCAGTTCGCGTTTCCCGGTCCATCCGAGATGATCTATGAGCTCGAGGGTATCCTTTGCCATTTCAGAGGTCGAATATCGGAATAAGGGTTTATCAGATTCGCCGATTCCACGGTTGTCGAAGACGAGAGAAGTATATTGGTCGGCCTTTTTGTGGGCCAGGTCTTTTGTTTGACGCTGCCATGCGTATTTCATGCCCCCGAGACCCATTATCCACTACATGATAGTCAGCAAAAGCCATCTTGAGCCGATTGCAGCGTGTTGTATTTGGTGGACAACATGAGACGCTAGGCCAGCAGCTATATGTTGGCCCCCTCCTATATCTCGTGATGAACGCTGAATTGGTGCGAAGATGAACAATTAATCAGCAGCGAGTGCGGAGATAACTGAATCGAACGATGAAGTTCAAAGAGACTGTGGAACAAGCATCGTCGGGTAGGGATGGTGAGACGCCAGGTCTGAGACGCCCTATGCGCCCGAAACGAAACAACGAGGGGACAGGCAAAAGCAATTGGTGGGTAATGTCTTTTCGACATTTCTTGAATGACAAATTGTGCTGCGCCGCGTGCCGTTTTTGGAGAGCGAGTATGTTGGACCCCGAGACTAAATTTGGAACAGAGGAGTGTATCACCTACCACCAGATGCCGAGGACCATGGCCGTGGACCTCGTAGGAGATATTGATAGGCCCACCGCGGCCATCGGCGACGGCCAGCTTTCCCTTCTTCTCGGGCTTGAGGTCCCAGATGGTGTGGTCATATTCGGGGTGCTTGGTGAGCTCGTCTGCCGTGAGGGGCTTGCGTTGGGCCATGTTGGATGTCTTCGAACGGCTTGGATCTGAGCAGCTCATGTTGGCAGGAGTGCTGCAGGTTGTGCGATCAATGCGCCGCCGTTGAAGGCAGTTGTAGCTGTGAGCCGCAGCCAGTGGACAGCCGTAGCGGGAGCGGACGGCAGCCGGATAGAGGCCGAGATGCGACGGAGTGGCTGAGCCACAGCATTACGCAACATGCTATAGGGAATAGTGCCACAGCGGCGCGCCTGGCAGCCCCAGTCCCAAACGAGCCCTGGGCGATTGGGGCTGGTGCTAAAAGAGGCTTCGGATGGGGCAGCAGAAGCATTCACAATGTGCTCACCGTCCTATTTTTGCGGCCCGGACAGAGAAGAGCGCTTAGCAAGTCCGACGATCTAGGCGGAGAGAGGACCACGGATATTGATATAGAGGCGCCGCCGTGGACTGCCATCGAGTTTGTTTTCTGGTAGACAGTACTAGCGCACCAATTGCATGTGCTGACTACTGTGCGCAGTGTCCTGAGTGATTTCATAGTGGCACCTTGGACGTCGAACACACGGTACGACTACGGGAACGTGCCTGAGAGTGCTAGTAGGCGGGCGATACTCACAGAGCGGCGCCGCTGCTCTAGCCTCTTTCGGCCACCCTCCACACCAGACCCGCCGCCCGCGAGGACCAGACCATCGGACGATTAGACGGACGGACGATCCGCTGCCAGGAGCTGCTCGTCTTGCTCGGTGCTTTTCTGTATTCCCGCGCCCCGGACACGGCCATTTCTCAAACTCGCATTTGCTCTTCTCGGTCAAGGTGCGGCGGCTGCTAGACCGTGTTCAGCATCCAGCAACTCTCCCAAACTCCCCGCTACCGGCTGCTGCTGGCTGCCTGCTGGCTTCTCCTAGCTGCTATTCGGTCGTCGAGTAGGCTGCGACAGCCAGCTTCAGGTCCCTGCCCTTGGCTGCGAGGCGACACTCGGCAGCGTTTCAGGTCCTGGGCAGCTCGCACCGCACTACGCCCGAGAACCCCTCCAACGACCGCACTTCTCCATCACAAAACTACCTCCACCCCCGAGCCTTCCCCAGCGGAGCGATTGAGCACAGATACACCTCGCCGCTCTTCTCTCGACCATGGATACCTCTCCAAACGGCGGCTTCTACGCCCCGGCCCCTCCGCTGACGAACCAACCTCCGCGCATCTTTGGTAACCACTACGCCAATGGCTCGCCTGTGCCCCCGACGCTGCCCGGTCCGATATTTAGTAACGATGATTTGGACGACGGCCATGATCAGAGCGATCCAAAGAGGCGGCGCATCGCAAGGGTATAGATACACGGCGCGCATCGGGTCGTGGTACAGTGCTGACGCGTTCCAGGCATGCGATATGTGCCGAAAGAAGAAGATTAAATGCGATGGCAAAATGCCTGCTTGCACACACTGCCAGAATTACAAGACAGAATGCATCTTCACCCACGTCGAGAAGAAGAGGCAACCTCCGAAAGGGTTAGACTTGATACAGCGCCAGTCAATGATGCCAACAAAGCTGACAAATGGCTAGGGCAAAGTATATTGAAGGCCTTGAGAACCGTCTTGCCCGCATGGAGTCGCTAATGCGGCTCTCGGGCGTTCTCCCCGAAGACGACGATGGAAGTACGGATCTGGCAACATTGGAGAAGAGGCTGGCTGATAGGGCGGGATTGGCGGCAACGCCAGGTAGTACCTCGCAGGACGTAAGCAGGAGAGCATCTTCTGTACATCCAGTGCAGAAGTCGACTCCGGTACAGCCGGGCCTCCCGAGCCCGAGAAGCGGCACCTCGTCGCCGGAGCCTTCGCGGTTGCAACCCGGCGAGGACAAGGACGAGGAAGCTCTAGCTGAGATGATGTGCTCTCTAGTGACCAACAACTGCGGAGAGACCAGATACATCGGCAAGTCGCGCTTCGATAATTTAGCTGGGTCTCACTTGTTAACCGTATGATTAGGTTCATCGTCCGGATTCTCAATCTTCTCACCTAAGGGCATTCAATGGGTCAACGACAAGACGGGAGACGACTCGTTCCAAGAAATGATTTCAACTGCCGCCATTGACGACAACAAATGGATTCAATGGAAGCCGGATGTTTTCCAGGACATATTCAAGCGGCGTGTCTATCGGCAGCTTCCCCCGAAGAACGAAGCGCTGTCCTTACTGAAAGACTACTTCGAGAACTTCAACTGCATATTTCCGTTGTTCCACGAGCCGACCTTCATGCATTTGGTAGAGAAGCACTATTCAAATGACCCATACGAGGGTTCTGGCTGGTGGGCTAGCTTGAATGTGGCTCTAGCCACTGCTCACCGGCTCCGTGTAATGAGCAAGCTCGTGCCACAGGAAGAGGACGAAAAGGCGTGGCAGTATCTGAAGAACGCCATGGCCGTCCAGATTGAACTGACCATGCGCAATACTGATTTGCTTAGTGTTCAAGCTCTTCTAGGGATTGTAAGAAGCCCTGTCTTCTTCTAATCCATATGACTAACATTTGTAGGCGCTTTTCTTGCTTGGCACTCCCAATCCGCAGCCAACGTATTTCTTCGTTGCTGCCGCTCTAAGGCTGTCTCATAGCATTGGTCTGCATAAGAAGGGGGCTGGATTCAATCTGAACGCTTCTGAGGTCGAACAACGGAAACGAGTGTTCTGGATTGCTTACATGCTGGATAGAGAGTGAGTGTGCTCTCATTAAGGCATACAATATCTGCTAACATGGATATAGTATCTGCCTTCGCTCCGGACGACCTCCTGTCCAGGACGATGACGATATGAATGTAGAGCTCCCTAGTGAGGATCCATCGGATAACATCGGCAACATCCCGCTCGCCGACGGAAAGGGAAAGATGAACTTATTTCGACTTATGTGCACGTTTGCGCTCATTGAGAGCAAAGTGTATAAGCAGCTGTACTCGGTGAAAGCCACCAAACAAACGGATGGAGAGCTATTGAACACCATTGGCGAGTTGGATAGAGAGCTTGAGGCTTGGAAAGACAGCATTCCTCTGGACTTCCGACCGGAGCACGAGATCAAGGCGTCCCACACACCACTGATGCTTCAAGTCGTTGTCTTACACTTTGGGTACTACAATTGCTTGACTACGATCCATCGTATGAGCGTTCATCACGGATACTGGACAAGCCGGCTTTCCAATTTCGCCATCCAAGGGCTGAATGCCCGCCCGCTGAATCCTAGGGTATTCATGTCTGCCCAGCTCTGCGTCCAGGCCGCCCGCGCCTCGATTCACCTCCTAAAATACGTTCCAAAGGGCGATTCGGCTTGTGTGTGGCTGATCATCTACTTCCCCGTCACGGCCTTGGTGACGCTGTTTGCCAGTATTCTACAGAATCCACAGGACACGCGGTCGCGTTCGGATCTCAAGTTGATGAATTTGGTTGTCAGCTTCTTGAGCATGTTGAGCTCAGACGAAGAGAACAGCAGCGTGAAGCGCATGTTGAGTGTCTGCGCTGAGTTTGAGCGCATCGCCCGGATCGTCGTGGATAAAGCAGACCGCGAAAACGCCTCGAAACGCAAGAGGAAGCAAGGGGATAATGATCAGGATGCTGAAATTGAAGCCACTGCGAACGAGATCCTGACACCTGCATACCGGGCCGCTCAGTCCCCGCCGCAGAATAATGCCCCAACTCCACAGCAAATGCCGGTGCAAGACCCGTTCAGCAATGATGGTTTCACCAATTTTAATGAGGTATGTTATCTTAACCGAAGCCAAATGCCGTACTAATCAATCCCAGCCCTTCCCATTCTCCCCCAACTTCACTCACGCCTCCCTAAATAACAACAACCCAATTTCTCAATTCGGTTCTCCATCAATGGCTGCCCAATTACTACAACAAAGCATGCCAATGGGGAGCACCGGTGCCGACACAAGCATGGCCGGAATGACTGGCATGACTCCACTTACCATGGGCACCTTTGAGCATACTTTTAACAACGTCCCGCAAGACCTATGGAAGATGCCCATGACGCTGGAATGGGACTGGGCAGACATGGCCGGCTACTCTGCATTCGAAGACGGAATTGGTATGAACGGTGTCATGCCCGAATACTCCAATGGCCAGGGAGGTACGAGCGGACTCAACATTAATGCCATGAATGGGAATGGCGGACAGAGGTAGTTGTCTGCCGCCTTTCTTGAGCTCGCTAGTCTTTTTTGCGTCTTCGAAAAGACTGCATTGCTTTCTGGCGTTTTGAATGGGAGGCTGGGCAGGCTTCTGCGAAAATGCATTTCTTAGGCGCGTATATATCTCACAGTATTCCTTGTGTGGAGGTTCATAGTTCAGTTCTAATGTTCCAATGTATATTAGGGGGAGAGAAGGCTGGAAGAGGAGAGTGGGGTGTTTCTGTGCGATACGGGTCTGGATGGCTTTATGGATGTGTGTATATTATGTTACGATGTCATGACTTGTCTTGTGTATTTTCTACCGAAGATATGAAAGGTATGTTTCTCGTCTTGCGAACGCAAAACAACAGTATATTCCTTGTTTGTAGCCATCGGATCCGCTATTCGCGCCACGTCATGGGGATATAGGGCTTGGGCGTTTTGCGGGCGTGTGAAAGGCGCTGACGCGCCTTGCCACGACAATTGTATGGACCTCGGCTTGGATCATCCTGGGGTAACGGGGCGCGGAGGCATGGAGCTCCCTGGTCGGATTTTCCTCGGAGCGACCTTTTGGCGGGCTTCGGAGGGCGCGGGGTTTGCGGTGCTGAGCTTTTTTATACTTTATTGTCTCCTATCCTATTCTTCCCTTAGAGTTCCCTTCTCCCTTTTTCTACGCATACGCTAGCTTTGCCCTCGACCACCGGTTTTCTTAAAAAAAAATACATACTAGAATTATTTAAGGGAGCGAGATGGAGACTGGAGCGCATCCGCCCGTCCTACTTTTCGGCTATGACTGTATGTTATTCCGCCTTAATCCGGGGGAAATCCGGGGGAAATCCGGGGAAGGATACTAATGTGTGTGGGCAGCAAGTCCGTTTACGAATAAAGTGCGGTTGGCGTTGAGGGTTAAGGGGGTGCCGTTTTGTAGGTTTGCTTCGTTTTATTTGATTGCTTCGTTTTGATTTTTTGTGGTTGATGCTTAGTTTTTATGTTTGGCTTCTTGGTCCAGTCTCGTTATGAGTTTTATGCTTCCTCCATATGTTCGTGAGAGTTTTTGTGGATTTAGATTGAGGTTTGGGCTTGGATCTGTTGTTTCGTGCTTCTGTGTTCCATTTCTCTACGCCATGTTTCAAATTTTCCTTGTGGTCGACTTGCATTATGTCTAGCATTCCCTTCTCTATCCTCATCTCCCCTTCTTTTCGATCAAAATCATATTCCAATATCCATACATATCTCCAACTAACTCCCCCAGCCTACGTCTCCGTTCCCTCCATGATGCCGCGCCCGCTCCTCCACGAAACCTTCGGCCTTACCTACCGCAAAATCCCTATCTTATCCATCGGCCGAGAAATCTACTGCGACACCTCTCTTATCATCGAAGCTCTGGAGCACTACTTCCCTGCGTCCGCCGGCTGGGGCACCGTGTATCCGAAATGTGATGGCGTAGAAGAATGGGTGTATAGAGGATTGGCTCGGGGTTTTGCGAATCTGTGGGTTGATGTAAGATATCCCCTCCCTTCACACCCAGCACAAGACGCAGAATTGAGAGAAGGAATCCGCTGACGATATGATTCGGTCCGACAGAAACCTCTCTTCAGAACAACAACCGGCTTAATCCCACCCTCAGTTTGGAAAACCCCATTCGGCACCGACCGCGCCGCTCTTATCGGACACCCTCTGGATCCCGTGAAACTCGCACGCAAGATCCCAGAGAACTTATCTATACTAGACAGCCATCTCTCAATGCTAGAACCCATGCTCTCATCCGGCACGTGGGCGATCCCGACGAAAAGCCCCAGCCTCGCGGATATCAGTTTATTCTACCAGCTGCGATGGGCAATGGATATTTCAGCCGGTAAGGGAATTTACAATCTGACGGGCGGCGCAACAGATGATGTGGGCGAGGACGTGATGGGAAGGGTGTTTAGCAAGGAGAGGTATCCGGGGACCTGGAATTGGTTTCACACGCTGGAAGAGTACTTGTCCTCACTGCCGGATCGGGAGACTAGGGTCGATGGCTCCTCGCCGGCATCTTTGGCGGAGCTGTTGGGCAAGTACGAATTGTGGGGGGATGGGGATGTGTTGGTTCCGACCCCGAACGGCGAGTCTGAGAGTTTGGATGTGCAGAGGGGATTGAAGGCGGGCGTTATGGTGTCTGTTGCGCCGGATGATACGGGGAGGGATTTTCCGACTGTGGGCGAGTTGGTCAAGATTGGGGTTGAGGAGGTAGTGATTAAGCCTGTGGAGAAGGCTGAGGTGGATTGTAGGATTCATTTTCCAAGGATGGGCTTCGTGGTTAAAGTGGTGGAGGGAAGTAGGCTGTGATTCACATCCAATCATTGTAATATATCCCTGATAGAAATTTTGGCTTGGAGACATTTGAAGTTTCGCGGACTTCCCGCCATATACCTTTACTCTCTACCCCTTCTACACAACTCCCCTGCCCACGCTTTGCTCTTTTCTTCTACCCCCTACGAAAAAAAGGAGTTCAACTTACTTTTCGCATCACTCACAGCAAACGAAGGCCACAGAACACAAAGAGAAATTGGACTCAATACACGAAAAAGTAGGAACCCATTGAAACTATGGTACTAGATAAATAAAAAGAGACTCGATAAGAAACAGAAAGCTAAACATCGATGTAGAGAGGATATAAATGAACTCCAAACGGTAATGAACACTGGTAATCGGGTATGAACGAACCTTCTCAATGATGGGAAACACCGATACACACCTTTGACTACCCCTCGAAGTGATACTGAATACGAATTTGCAGATATAATTGTTCACTTACTGCAGAAGAGATAGCGTGGAACCGCTTGACGGGGTCGAAAAGGGGCCAGAATCAGCGCTGTGCATTCATCTCTCGCCTATCTTGACGGGAAGTTGCTTGTTCTTCCAGCTATGCTTTTTGACACCGTCCATCTCGTCTTGGATCTTGTCCCAGAAGCCACATGTCTGATACTAGTTGTGGGGATGTTAGAGGGAGAGCCCAGCTTTTGGATCCTCCAAGTTGTTGAAAACGAAACCCAATATCTTGACGTTTTGGCGTTCGGTGCGGTACCATCGATAATAGAAGGCCCTCCCCCTTTCAGTGTGGGTGGTCTTCACTTATGTACTCTTCGTCGTCCCGGTTACGGAATCCAATGGGTGTGGAGGTATGCGGCAGGGTAGTGCTCAGAGTACTCACAACTATCTAGCCTTCGAAATAGCCTTACCACCTCATGTCATTAAGATCGACTTGCTAGAGCGGCTGCTCACATAAAGGCTTATTCCCCGCTGTGAGCTGTTGATTACTGCATTCCAGAAGCTGGGGAAACTCGCGAACCACAGGATTATCACGAAGCTTCTGACTTTCATGGTTTTGGTCGAACGCAAGGACGGAAATCCTTACGCCATGGTATTGAATTTTATTTCTCCCTCGAGGAAGCTTCTTTCTCCTCCACCAGGTAGGATGTTTCTCCTGTGCGGATAGAGCACCTCTCTGCTTCGTCGCTAGTAGTTTCGACCACGGATTGCATGCCATTGGCCGTCTTCTCTAGAGCCGTCAGCTTTGCAACGCTCATCTCCTCATTAATGGCGGTTTGAACACTCGAAATTTCAACACCGCCCCTCTCGTCATCGTCGGAAGCAAAAGTCACTGACGTCGGAGCCCGCTGCTCCTCCACACTTACCCGAGAGCCCTCAGCTTCCGTTCTCTTGCCCTTTACCACTACCATCGAGGTTCACAGTCGACAATTCAATTTTGTAATAAAGAGAGAATTGAGAAAAGTGGCGACATAATTGCGTTGTAAGCCAACGGGGGAGTGAGGCATAGGGGGAAAAAATGGCCACCACCGTCACCCGGGCCCGACATAACACCAATAAGATCCTAGCCCCACGAGTTGTCGAGCGGTAAAACAATTCCCCAGGAAGCGTAGACTACATAAATTACGGAGAGAGTTGATCAAGAAGCCCTGTCCATTGCTGCAGGCGCTTGACCGGTTCAACGATTTAGACCATTGTGCAATTCTCCTCTTATTTGGCGACTAATACTCGATTATACCAGGGCAATCTCTCGTCTGTGTCAAGTGGATAACGGGCCATGCCCTCTCACCTTACCTTGGAATGTGAAGTCTAGAGTCTTTCATAATAGATTTGATCTCACCGCACTAATTTTAAGCAGCGGCTGAGAGTAGTTTTATATGGGGCGGTGCTTTCCCTGTTCTTCTTCAGTGCAAAATTCTGGGAATATCAGCCTTCGTGACTGTAATCGTACCATCTTGGAAGCCAGGATCATGTATGTTACAGCTCGCATTCTCATTCAACGATGGCTTGTTCACCCAGACGATGCTATAAATTCTCGGAATATAATGTCGGTCACATGGAAGGCTTCCTTAGGAGACTAAAGGAGGAAGGAGCAGTAATACGATATACAAGAACATGACTGAACGAAAAGGAAGAGAAAATATGAGATTAAAGAAGATAGTGTACGTATGAAGCGTATAGCGACACGGAGGCAAAGTAAGTTTTGAATTAGTTTCGAACGTCGTGACCTAATCGTATCCTCTTTTTCGTAACGCCTAGCGCCCCTAGTTTCGTAGCCCTCAAATGCAGTCTCTCAAATGATGATGTCCGCTCATTTCATTTCTGGGCTTATCATCTCGCACATCTCCATCGCCTAAGCTCCGAGAAATGCCCCAGTCAAGGACGAATCTTCAAGCATGGACATCCATCTCCTCTGTTCCGCCACCGACCTTCATCCTCAACTTTCTCTTACTCTTCATCTGCGGTAGTTCTTCCACCTCACTCTCCGCTTCGCTCGCCACCTCCATAGCCTCGAGCTCCTGTCTCCTCTTCTCTACCCTCTGCTTCATAGCTTCAACATCCATCTCACCCGTCTCCGTCTCCACATTCCACCTCTCGCTCGGTGGCAGTAGATGCTGGTTCTCCTCTACGAGCTTCCTATCCTCCGCTCGCTGCCTCGCCTTATTCCCCCGCATGCGCGCCTTGTAGAACGCGCGCTCGCGTCTCGCCCTAATCTCGGAGATCCGCGACATAGCCTTGAGAGTCGTCTGAATGAGGTCACGGTTATAGCGGACGGGTACGTTCCGGCGGGCGGCGAATTGGAGGGTGGAATCCTGCACAATTAGTATTCTACCGTTCTAGAAGTGTTTTTCAACGTACCACTATGAGTTCCTTGTTGTGCGCCCTACGGAAAGACTTCGTCCAGGCCAGCTTTCGCGGATTCCGCTTCATCTTGAAATTCTTATGGCACTTAGACTTGCAGAAGCGGAACGCCCGCGCATCATTCCGAACGAACGTTATGCCCTTGGACGGGTAGACGGGAGCGCTGCAGAAGTAGCACGTTTCGATCCTCATGGTGCCGTATCCCGCTCCTTCGTTCCTTTGGTTGCGTTGTGGTGTAAGTAGTCCCGCCCAAATTTTCGACAATCCGAAATTTCGGCAACCTCCGGCTAAACCGCGGCCCAAAACATTTCCTCCGAACCTCGCCATCACCCATCCACTTCTCCGCCTCCATTCACCAATGTCCATTCCCGCACCTGTATCCCAACCTCCTCAATCCTCTCCTCCACCTCCAGAATCTCAAGCCGCGCCTGAGAAAAAGAAGATGTCCGGCTGGGTCATCGCGCTGGGGCTTGGCGCTGCTGCTTTCTTCGTAAGTTCCGGAACGAACGCCTACATTAAATGGACCACTAATACATTCAGGGCCGCGCCGGACTAGTGGCATTGCGGCGATCAAGGGGCGGAGCGGGCATCGGTGCGCTGGGAAGGAGTTACTACAAGGGGGGCTTTGAGCCCAAGATGACTCGACGAGAAGCCGCGCTCATCCTCGAGATGCCGTACGTTTGAACATTTGATAATTGAAGGGGAAGGATGAGTGCTAACTGGCGCAGGGAACGCGGTATCACAAAAGAGCTACTGCGCAAGAAACATCGACAGCTTATGTTACTGAACCATCCCGATCGAGGTGGGAGTCCGTATCTTGCCACGAAAGTTAATGAGGCGAAAGAGTTGTTGGAGAAGGAGGTTAAGTAGTGTTGAGGAAATATTGGTGTAGTGGGGGTTGGAATGTATAAAGCTTGTATTATATGGAGTGGTTCTGCTTCATACAGCATGGCGTTGGGCATCGGTATATCAAAAGACTTCTCTGTTGTGCATTATATTTAATGCATTTTGCATAGAATATGGGCGATGGCAGATGGAATCACCACTCGGGCTTTTGCAGGCGGATAACAGCATGTGCCTGCAGATTCAGTTCTTAGAGCCTTGATTTTCTGATATATATTCAGGTTAATTGTGTGAGCGATACTCCTAAATGTAGTTCCAGGAACTTCAGCATATCTATCGATTGTTCATTACTCATTTTATCACACCGAGGTTGGATGACTGATTATAAGAGTCAATCACAACATAGTCCATATTCCTCCATGTTCAACCTTGGGAAAGCTCCAAATGATATTGTAGGAAGCTTCCAGTCCTCATAACCCTTGCAATCTGGCACCAGAAATGCTACTAGTCGCTATTCCTACAAACTAGAAAACGTAGCCATGATCAGCTAGCTCGTCAGACGGGGGAAGAATCTAGGATCCAAAATCCTGCCACAAGCGGAATGGTGGAGTGGAAAACAGGAGTGGAAAACTGGGGTTCTGACCTATAGTTTAGTCTAATTCAGCTCTAACCTTGATAATTCTGTATGTTGCCACGTGAAAACTGATGATGACAAATAAACTGTTCGGGAATGCAAGCCATTATGGAATGGGATTGTATAGGAGAGAATTGAGGTGCGAGAACGTAGGGCGGAATAAAGTCCAAATCCGAGGTGTGAGGCATTTAGATTTGGTTGGTTCATGGGAAGCTTGCATTCGAGGAGATCTCAACATAGGCATACAAGTGACACATGGTTAGCCGAGGACGACGATGAAATAGCCTTGAGGACCTTTATTATTTCTTGTATGTCTTTACTCCTTCCCTCGCGATGGTTGTCAAGACTACCGAAATCCGGCTGGGCTAGGGTTGGTTAGGTAGAGATGGCCGAATCTTAATTTGTGCAGCGCGTAACACATTGAGGATTTCCTCGGATATAGGCCCTTCTTGATCACCGTAGATGCGACTATTCTTTCTCCTGTTCCTGTCTCATGATCGGGCTTTCCGCCCTGCTATTCACATTCCATTCCTCTTTCAGATTATTCGATTAGTGGCTCAAATGGTATTGTTGTAAATCTAATTGGAGTATTGACATTATCTTCTCGGTCAGGGCACGATTGATATCAATTTTCTTGAGTGACGAACTAGGTACAATATCAACTTGAAATTGCTTCAGCATGTAAAGATCTACTGCCACAGCTCGAACTTCCCGGATTGTCCAAGACAGCCTTGGATAATAATTCGGAAGCGACGAAACTAGGTTCATAGTTCACTCCGACATTCGACAGGTAGTCCGTCGTTGAAGTAGAATTCTATAGCGTTATTCAGGGCAAAGGCCAGGGCACCTTTCTGGTGACTAAGAAATAGTCAGAGGGGCCTCCAGACAGAATAGGTTATTCAATATCTCGAATACTCTTCGATAAGCTCAAAAATATCTGCTTTCCAAATAAAAAGGAAGTCACGCTTCGCCTTGGCTGCCTGCGGGTACGGAATGTTGGAACGTGTAGCGAATCGCCATTGACTTAGGGAAGAATTTGCTCGCTTGACATTTCGGAGGGCTTTCTTCATGGCTAGACAGCCTCCTCCTTTCCCTATGATAGGGTTGTAATGCTGTGTCTTGCTAGTCTTCATACAACAATTCTTGCGGGTTCGAGGATGTTACTCCACGGATGCGACGAATTTTAAAGGCCTCAAAATCGCCTAAAAGTAGGTAGTCTAATGGTTCCATTTTTTTTTCGAGAACTTGAGAAAGGCTTTGAATCTGTGAGTTTCCCGGATAAAGGAGAGCAGCGTCGGCAAGTAGGAAGATCATGAAATCTGTACCTTTTGTGATCTGTTGAAAATATGCATCATTCGAAACCGCCTCAAGGTAGGACGAGTAATAAGTCGCTAGAAACTTGTTAAGGGCAAAACGATGACCACTACTCTCCGAGAGTCATCTTTCGGTCCGCTTCACTATCTTTTCATAGCATTCCAACTCCTAGATCTTCTCTTCGAATGCAGGACTCGCTTCCCTCAAGTTCCATGGCTTGCCATCCCAAAAGTTCTAATTCAAATAACGTGAGCGTTCGGTCCAATCCAACGTTCAAGGTAGGCGAAATCAGGGCCACCGTGTGGGCAACAGTTGTTTCTATACACGGGTTTCGCTGGAGTGAGGGGACTTGTATATACCGCAGATCTAATATATTGCACAATCTAGGTTGTCTGGTAGCTAAATGCTCTATTTCTGTATGCCTGTTTCATCTCTAACCGGAACGAGAGGTGATTTTAAAGAATACTGATCGCCAAGCCGGAAATGCCGTCTCGCTCGGCTGAGGACAGTGTCATACAGATCGGTTCGTTGAGCTTGCGATGCTTTTGATCGGGCACAATCATTAAAACGAAATGGGATACGGAAGACAGAGAACTCGGAGGTTTAGGGGTTGAAGCTAGATATACATGCTAATGAAACGACACTAGTCTAAGAAAAGATTATCACGTCGTAGCTCACGTACATCTTCGACCGGCACACTCCCTTGCATTAGGAGTAACAACGGTTAGTATCCTATTGCATTTTGATTAGTTCCTTGACCGTAAAACCACCTCCGTGGGTAGCGCAGAAGCAAGCTTGAATGATAAGTGTGTACATGTGCGAGAGGAAGCGATTGGAAAGTAGCGAGACGGTGATCCGGAAGAGGATGCTTCGCAACGGATCATGACAACCATTCCTCTCCTCACATTCAAAGAGTAACCCACCGGTACGTACCTGGATTGTATTTTACAGCAGCGATTGTGCGCTCTACAATACAAGTCCGTCGAAGACGGCCTAAACGCTCTATGATACAATACACAAGTTTTCGCTCTCGAGGAGTGGAATGAGAGCCGATCCCGCGCAAACATGCTAAGAAAGCTGATAAATGACACCGAGACTATGCCAAAATTTCTTTACCTTCTACCCCTGATGCACATAGAAAAGGACATCGGCCACCCTTACTCGAATAATCACCGCTGCACATCGAAGTCTGACTTTTTGAACGATGCTGGTGCGGGCGGTGCCAGGGGGCCTTCGGTACCCTTATCTCCATTAGGCTCAACCAGTCCTGGCACCTTACCGTGCTTGCCACCGAAGTATTTGTGAAAGTCTGCTGGGTCTTCGAATGGCCGCGGGCCCAGTAATCTGATCATGTCTTCGCGCCCGATCATCTCCTTCTTCAACAACTCTTCCGCAACAAGGCCGACTTCGTGCTTCTTCTCAGTCAACAGCTCCTTGCATTGTATATATGCTTCGTCGACAATGCGCTTCACTTCTGCATCAATGTTCTTTGCAGTTTCCTCTGAGAAGGGCTTCTGCAGTTGTTGCTGCTGGTCGTCATCGAAGTAGATGTAGCCAATCTTCTTGGTCATGCCCCATTTTGTCACCATAGCCGTGGCCATCTGTGTAACTTTCCTGAAATCGTCTGAGGCGCCGGATGTCACGGTGTCGAAGTGGAGCTCCTCGCTGACACGGCCACCAAGAGTCATGGCCATACGATCCATCAATTGGCGAACATTCATGAGGTAGGTATCCCCAGCAGGCAGATATTGCGCATAACCGAGGGCGCCTTGGCCGCGGGGAATGATAGAAACCTTGAGCAACGGGTCCGCATACTTGAAGTACCAGCCGCAGATTGCGTGTCCGGCTTCGTGATACGCAACCGTCCTCTTCTCCTCGGGTTTCAAGACAAGAGACTTCTTCTCGAGGCCGCCAATCACACGCTCAATGGCCTGCTCGAAATGGGCCATTTTTACGGCATCGGCCTGGGCACGGGCGGCTACAAAGTATCAGCAAACAATCATCAAGATTTGAGAGAACCCATCTTACCAATCAAAGCAGCTTCGTTGACGCAATTGGCGATATCAGCACCTGAGAACCCAGGTGTCAGCGCTGCTAGCCTACCCTTCAGGAACTCCATGTCCTCATTGGTCACAATCTTCCTGAGATGCACAGCGAAGATCTGCGCACGTCCTTCCATAGTCGGTCGGTCAATGTTGATGTGCCTATCGAAACGACCAGGCCGCATCAGAGCTTTATCCAAGACGTCGGGTCGATTGGTACCGGCCAGAACAACAACCTGCTCAGTGGTGTTGAATCCGTCCATTTCCGTCAAGATCTGATTGAGCGTGGCTTCTCGTTCGTCGTTGCCGCCTCCGAAATTTTGCTTAGCTCGAGAACGACCGATAGCATCGATTTCATCAATAAAGATGATGCAGGGGGTGCTTTTACGTGCATTCGCAAATAGATCTCTCACGCGTGAGGCGCCCACACCTACGAACATCTCGACGAACTCGGAACCACTCACGCTGAAGAATGGCACGCCCGATTCTCCAGCCGTGGCTTTGGCGAGCAGTGTTTTACCAGTACCAGGAGGGCCGGAGAGGATAGCACCTCTTGGAATCTTAGCCCCAAGCTTCTGGAATCGCTGTGGTTCCTTGAGGAAGGATACGAACTCCATGATTTCAAGCTTGGCCTCGTCCATGCCTGCTACATCCGAGAACTTGACCTTGACATCCGTTTCATGGTTGAACTTCTTAGCACGACTCCTACCCATGCCAAAGATGCCACTATTTCCACCCGTGCCACCCCCAGCACGCCTGGTAAAATAGAATAACGACCCAAGGAGCAGGAGTGTTGGTCCGAAAGAGAGGAAAGTGCCAAACCAGGAGATCTCGTTCGTGTATGCAACAGGTATGCGTTCGGAGCTAGGAATGCCAAGCTCCTGTTGTGCAGTGTCCATCTTCCTCTCGAAAGCCTCGACGGAGCCAATGGTAAAGTAGTAGAAGAAACTATTGCTTGCCGCAGGCGACTCCGGATACATCGATGCGACAGCTTCCCGATGCAGGTGTACCTTCGCCTTGTTGCCGTTGAGGATAGTGATCTTCTCTACTAAGCCCTTGTCTAAGAATGTTGTCCGAAACTCTTGCCATGTAATGTCTTTGGAATTTTCAGCAGGCACAAACATCCGAAAGACGATCCAGGACAAAAAAGCCATGATCGCGGTGGATGTAAAGTCTCCTTGCCCGCCAAACCCAAAACCACTTCCTCCACCCGAGCTTCCCCGCTTTTGATCCTTGCCTTGTGGCCCGGGGTCGTGTGCACCCGACTTCTGTTGCGAATCCTGCTGTGAATTCGGGGTGAACATTTGTTGATCCGCAGTCTTCCGCGCCCACTGCGTTGCCAATCGAGAGAGCTTCGCAACGGTGGCAAGATCTAGCTTCTCGCCTCGCTGCAGCCTTTCCATCTCCTCTCGAAGTTCTTTTGGTATGCCACTCTTCTTAATTTCGTCAAATGCCCTTTTGAAGTGTTCCTGCTGTGACCTGGGCACGCCCGTTGACACAAAATCATATAGCTGATCCACGAGTTTCTCTTCTTCCGGTGTCAATTTCGACATATTATCTTGTCCCGTCTCAGTCTTATCGTTCTTGTTCGCCTCAGGCTTTTTGGCCTGGGCGTCTTTTGCCTCCTTTCCTACCTCGTCATTTTTCTTGTCCTTGGGCTCCTCGGGAGGGCCGGTTGCGAATCTTCGGAATCGCTGCTGCGAATATATACACTGAGGGACAGTTGCCGACCGTCGAAATAGCGGCGCGGATCTTGATGCGGTATTGAAGCTGGATCTAGAGAGTCGCGCTAGATGACCGGATCGGCGGAGGAGGGTTGACATTGCGGGGGACGGAGATTGGGGAGACGTCGAGAGAGAGCCTGCGCCTGTGGAGAATCACCATGCACAGGCTTGCTGATGAACTTGGGTGCGGTGTTTGATGGGGTGATGGCAAAGCTCCACCAAAAATTGACGAGAGTCGTGACGACGTCGAAAGTTCGTCCGATGTTGCCAAGGATTCCTTACTAAGCAATAGCCAAATTCGGTCTGAACCCCGACACACCCTCACTTCTCCAGTTGGAATGGGCATTTCATGCATGGTGGCACTGTGCCGTATTCGTTTCCTACCTACTATACCAGTATCCCGTATGCATAATCCGACTTCTCGCAGTATGACTCGTCCATGAATCTTATTTTCCGGAGAGTCAGCATAAAAGATGTCAAGACCTATAGACAAATGTATAGATTCTAGCGACTATCAGCCGAAAGTCCTCATTCTTCTTTAGCGTAGAACTTTTCTGTACTGCGTCAGCTTAACCAAAACTTCAACCGGTTTCGGCTGGATGTTCATCTAGTCTCCGACGGTGGAAAGGAATAATGCTTCATTCTTCTCCCGCCAAGACCTCGATTTTCATGCACCATTGCCATATTGAAGTGCTCAGCTTTTCTCAGTTTTCCCTACGTTATCGAGTCCGATCCGGTTGATGCACATCAGGAAGACCTTTCAATCCGCGGGCGGTGGTGACCTTGATGGGCTTGGCTTGAACGAGCTATGCTGCCAAGGCTCAAACATTTCGGACGGTGTCACTCTAATGACGATAACGTCGAAGTCAAGTACCTCCGCCTGACTCTCCCGCCACTCGCGATTCAACCTCACTATGCCGGGATTGACCTGGATGTTACCCGGATATTTAAGATGATACAAATCACAAGTCGGCATATGGAACCACGCAGGAGTTCTGCGGTCGCTCGTAAGGGCTTCAACCCACAACTTGGCATAACTAGTGCTGAAGACGAAACTGCTCTTGTTAGGATTGCCAGAAGAGCGGTCGGCGTAGACGCTGGCCTTTGATGAAACATAAATCCCATAGCAGCTCCTCGAAACTATGGCTCTCTTTCAGTTCATCATTGTTGTACCCATCGGAACCCGTTTTCTTTAAACTCTTGTTGAGATCGAAGGCTTCTGCATCTTGCTTGAATGCTGCATTCATGAAAAGTGATTTGGCCGTAAAGCTCATTCCAACGACTTGGTAGGAGAGACCACCCAGTGGAAATATAACAGTCGACATCTAATCCGCCCAAGACCAGCTTGGGAAGCCGATTCGACGTTTCGTAGGAGCATCCTCGTCTTCGACCCAGTAGAGGCTGTAGGCAAATGCAGCAACAGGTAGACCGAACCGATAATTAGCAGCGATCCCATAGTCCAATGTACTGGCTCTCCGTAACAGCCCATGAATAGCTATCAACACGTCGATTTCTAGTTTGCTACAACGCATAGTGTACGATTCTATCAACCATAGTACGCTACATAGACAAATAGGAACTGTAAGTTTCGTTTCCTCGAAGGCGTTCCACACCCCTATCAATGATGCACCCAATATCTCTACGCTTCTGTATGGTATATTTTTGCTGATATTAGTGCTGAAATGGTGTTTTGCTCCTATCGATGCCTTGCTCGCATCGATGACAGATTCTAAGTGAGTATCCTCGCTAAAGAAGTAGCCAGGTCATTGAAACCAGTAATGTGTGTTGCATATGTATAATACCCCCCCAGACAAGATTTCCTCTTGCATCCTCTATGCACGAAAAGCCCACGGCGATATCTGCTTGGCCCGGGGTTGGGAGGTGCAATGAGACACAGCCACCTTGCGGCCGGCAATATGGTGAACTTCCTGAAAGGGAACCCTAGTATTTGGCAGCACTCCAAGTAACGGTAGATCGGCTGAGTCGTTGGATTTTGATACGTTTGCAATGGTCAATACGGCGTTTCAATAAATCATCTCCATCCGCTAGATCTGGCAAATTTTGTTTTTCTTCGTCGTCTTGAATTATGCATCTATAATGGTAAGAAACGGTATTTAGCACCGACACAGAATATTAGATATAGCTTACGGAGAATCAATCCAGAGGTATTGCTCACCCAGATGTGCATAGAATGTCATGGCATCGGTGATTGTCCGTGGAACTGACTCTAGATAGCCTATTTATCTCATAGAGTATACTAATGTTCGCCTGAGTGAGATTCAGAAAGATTGATTTGCCCCAGACATAGCTTAATGCAAAGTATCGCCAACTTGTATTAGCATCGGCAATCCTAGAAGCCATAACATCGGCAAAGCGAATGTTAGTATCTCCGAAACCAGAAGGCTCTGTAGAAATATCAAAATAGTCGTGAGGACGTTCATAGTGTCGAAGCCAGTATTTCACTAGTTTAGGTGGAATTCGGTTCGTAATAAGAAGTGCACGTCGATAGTCATGTCTTGCAGTTCCCAGCTAATTTTTTACGCCTACAATATCGTGGAGGAATTGAATTTCATAACCTCCCTCAGGTTCCCACTTATACTTATCATATGCCGGGTTCAAGTCTTTGTACACACGTCCGTCATAAAACCATACTCGACATATCAGGTGCGTTGACTTCAATGCACTATTTCTTGACCCTCTGTATAGTATAAGTTGCCCGGCAGCTCTTACAACTGACCGAATCGACACCTCATCTTCAATATTCCGTTCTAGTAAATCCGAACCATAAAGTGAGTATAGTATTAACAGATAAAACGGGCACTTCTGATGCTCGAAAATGTGTCCGAGTGTCCGATCCAGTGGCTGATAGATTGGGTAACCCCAGGCAAATATGCCCTCCTGGTAGAACAGAGCATCTAGACCAATTTTGCGGCAAATCTCGCAGAGGTCTTCATGAAATTAGGGTGGTTCTTCTATAAAGTAGAGGGGGTTGTCGTTTTCCATGACTCTATGTTGCTTGGATAGCACTACTCATTTCCCGCTGAAGGGGGTAAGGGGGTGAGGTATGCTCTTATTTCGAGCTCAATTTATGGAAACACTCGGAATAGAATTTTAAAACAATCATTATTTTGAGCTGATGAAGGCTCTTGCTGAGGTTATTCAAGCGAGTCTTAAGCGCAGGGCAGAAGCACTTGGGAAGACCCCGCACAAGCAAGCCCTAGAGGCTATGCACCCTACTCTTTTCACTACTATTATTCTTAATAGTCAATAAGGCTTGCTTAGATTCGTAGTGCATGTGCAAACGCGAACGAACCGGTTAAGTGCTTGAGAATATATTCATTCGACCTTGCATCGCTTACATCCTTAGGGTTTGTTACCGGTTTCGGTGTGTAAAACTAACATCTGTAGCCACTTACTAGAAAGTAGAAGACGGTAATAGAGTATCTGAGACGCTGTGAAATGGTATCATGTTAGCATTGGGATCCAAAAATCACATCTCCATGAACTTCGGGGGCACGCAAATAACGGCCAACCCTCAATGCACCATCAGTCATGCGGAGTCACCACACGGATATTTCCAGCCAGCTGAGAACGACAAACTCAGCTTTGAAAAATGAATTATAATTCCTAACCCAATCACAAGCAGACAATTAATATCCTATGCCAAGAGTTTCAAGATCGACAACCAACTGCGCCACACATGGCATGACCATCACTTGCGTGTCTCGGATTTAACATTCCTCCAGGCTGACACTTATACTTCAGCTCCCAACAACCCCACATCCAACACACTACAAATCCGAAAGACTGAGGAAATCCACGAGCGCGCATCATCCTCTAGCATAATTCTCTACTAACATTTATTTAACATCAACTTAGAGTTACAATGGGTCGCTGGGTCGATAGGGAGAGCGTAAGCTAGTCACGACACTACCCACCAACCTCCCAACTAACAAAGCCCTAGGACGAGGAGCGTCTGCCCGAGGGCTTCAAGCGTGTGGGCTACGATGCCGACACCCAGCAATACACCTACCAAGACGCATCGGGCCAATACTTCTCCGGGGAGCCCGGCTCCCGCTATGGGCTGCTTCGACCTTGTCCGCGACCACCCCCCCTAGCTCATACTACCGATGCATGCTAACGATGACAAGCCGGCTACCAACCCTCGCCCGAGGAGATTGAGCAGCACAATGCATCCCTCAAACGCAGCAACCGCGAATCTGTACGCCTCATGCTGCCGTTCGTGCTGCTGGTCCTAGTCGTCATGATCCTGTTGTTCAAATTCATAAATACCGGATCGAGCACTGATCACAAGGAACAGGTTCATTGTGCCGAACACGCTGAACCGATCACAATCAAGGATGGCCAGACGTGCTGGGAGATTGGCGAAAAGTATGGTGTCGGGGTGGATGAATTGTTGGGGATTGAAGGGAATGAGGAGGTGGATTGCGATAAGCTGCAGGTTGGACAGACAATCTGTGTGCCGGTGTAAGGTTTCAGGGTGAGATATCATTGAAAAGGCCTGATTGGCGATTTCAGTTCAGTTCTCGGACCTGAGGCTGGAACGCAGCGTTTGAGAATGAGATACTACGGAGTGTCCCTAGTTGGACAGACTTGTAGAATTCTGGAGTTGGTCGGGAATTCGGCGGTCGGATTGAAAAGGAATTCTTTCTCGTTGGGATATATGCCATGTATTGGATACTGAATATGACTCTTTAAAATCGAATCTTTGTTCCTTGCACCCTGCATCGGCTTCGGCTAGCAAGCCGTTTCTACGACTATTTTCATGTTGTGGAGCTTTAAGTATGAGTGTCGTGGAATTTGATTAGATTGGTGAGACGTTTTGGTTGGATAATAAGGCTCAAAGGGAGCTATGGAAATCGGGGAGCCCGCCCGTCGTCAGAACGGAGATGAAAAGGCAGATAACATTCGTGCGAAGGAGAGTTTGAGTTCGGATACCAACAAGACGTCGAGACTAGGAGTGCACTGTTGGGTTTGCTCACAGCAACAGATAGCTTCCTAGCACATCACAAATCCCTTGACACGCGACAACTGCCTGAAATGGATACATGGAAGAAACGGATCACTGGGTCCGCGTTCTAGAGCCCAGAGTCACGATCTCGCAACATGCTATATGCACACAATGGTAGGGTTCCCTCCCTACGACTCCTAACCCCATATATCCTCAAACCGCCATCCCCATCTCCATCCATTCATCAATGCATTCCTCCCCCTATTCCTCCTCCAACTCCGCGCGCCCGGCCTTCGAATTCAAATACTCATTCCTGCAACCCATCAGCACCTCCACAAAACCCCTCAAACCCTCGTCCCGAAAACAATTATGAAGACATACCTCTCAATCGCCCACTGCATCGTGAAATACGCCGCTACAAATGGCGGCACGACATATAGGAACTGATTCCTCGACCTCCGGAACGTATTGAACAGGCCTTTGCTCAAGAAGCCGCGGAAAGGGGATTGCCGATTCGAGCTAAGGGCGAACGTGGTCACGCCTTTGCCGGGGAAGCCGCCGCCTTCGTAAGGGTTGCCCCAGCCGCCGATGTGGTATCTTTTCGATAAATGTTAGCGTTCTGCAGAAAAAAGATTGGAGGGAGGGGGATTGGCGGGATGCAATGGGTTCATTGCGTGCGCGATGGAGGGAGGAGCGGAAGAGAAGACGTACGTAACCTTGGTGCGCGCACCGGTAGAGTCTGATCCGCCAGCCATCGTGCCCGGCGAGCTATTGTACAGTGCAATGCAGTGCAATTGGAGAATGAGAGTTGTAAGGTGGATGGAGATGCGAAACGTCACGCCAGGCGAGCAATTGGTTTTTGGGGCCGCCAGGAGCTGAGGCTTTTAGCCCTACGCCTTTCTTGTATAGGTAAGGTGACGGGCAGTTTAGCTGGGGCAGATCTACCAAGATCCCGTGTGTCCGACGTCTTCTTGTCTCCCGCGAACCAACACTTTCATTACCTACATCAGAATGTCTCCCCTAATTTAGCTTAATCAAATGCGTCGGATGAGGATGATGCTCATATGAGCGAATCTCCGATGATGCCCCAACACATCATCTTCAAAAGCCCCCAAATGCTTGACATAGCCGTCAGAGATGGAACGGACCTAGACTGAACTGGGCTGGAGCAGAGTGAAGCTGGAAAAGATGGCTCTCCTAATATATCTAGCATGACCCGCTCCCAACAATAAATGGAACAGTAGAACTCCATAAATACGGTCAACGAGTAAGACGAACTATCCAACAATTCAGCTAGACTCCCAAGAATCACCCATGTTCGAAGTGGAAGTTCAACGCTATCCGGGTCAAAGAACGAGACCCAGGTCCTACTCAAATTCATATATACTTAGTACATCTATACTAATTATCGGTCATGACAACCTTAGGCATCCCAAAACACTTCAAGGCTACATCTATAAGTTCCCATTTGAACCCATAACTCAATCTAGGCCTTTAACCTGAATCATAATTCCCCGAATTTCCATGCCACCTCTTCCGAGTTAGACACGGGTGCTAAAACTATTCAGCAGACACCCTCTTGTCCACCAATCTGTGAAGCATCACACCCATCCGGATAAAAGAAGCTCGCCAAAGCAATGATGACATACGCGGCAATCAGCAGGCTTCCTTCGAGGTAATTACTTCTCCCGTCAAGGACAAGGAAATTGACGACAAAGGCGGTAACAAAAAGAGCAACTGTCTCAAAAATATTGAAGTAAAGTGACATATCCTTATCCATGATCCAACCCAGGATGACGATGAATGGGGTAATGAAGATTGCAATCTGGATCGAAGAGCCAACCGCAACGCCGATAGCGAGGTCCATTTTGTTCTTTGCGGCTACCATGACGGCAGTGACGTGCTCTGCAGCGTTACCAACAATAGGGAGGATGATTAAACCGATAAAAGCTTGACTGATGCCAGTCTTCTCGACCATGGGCTCGATCGCGTCACTCATGAAGTCGGCGCAGACTGCGACCAGACCGGTGCTGATTAGTAACATGACGACGGCGGCAGTGCGAGACATTGTGTGGGCCTCCTCCGCCTGTGGCTCTTCTGAAGTAACCGTAGTGGTACCGGATATGGGACGCTGGAGCATGGGACGATTGTTATTGCCGCTATTTTGCGAAGGGAAATGATTGATACGGTCAGGTAAAGAGGTAGTCCTGCGTAGGGTCCTTGGTCCGGCCATGCGAACGTTGTGCAGTGCAGGAACCCCCGAGGATGGGGGTAAGTTTTGGGGATTGCTGAAAACATTGTTAGAAAGTAACGAGGGTAGGGCGGGTCTGATTCCAAAGGTACGACGTGCTGGGGTGGCCTCGTTCTGTTGGACTTCATCTGAGAAAGCGACCTTGGGTGCGGCTTCAATTCCCCGAGACAACGAGTGGGCGTCGTCTTCGATCTTCCCATCTATTTCGGGACGTGCATGCTTTCGGTGCTTCTTTTTGTGCCTGGATTTCTTTCCGCGCTTGTCCTTCGGCGGCGAGCCTGACGATCCGGTCTCAAAATCCCGCACAACGGGGATGTGCATGCCTTCGTCAGTATCAGCTTCGTCCCCGCTCAGGATGGCATTCAGGACCGATTCACGCCGAGACATAGGTTGCGAATGAATTGCGTCTTCATTGTCGCCGGAACCGTTCCTCTGGGATTCAAAATAGTGGCGGTGTTGCTCGACGGAAGGAGAGCTCATAACAGAAGGTGCCGAGGGCGTGTCTTTTGAGCTTGCGCTAGACTTGCGGCGCCTACGGTTCCTAAAAGCTCGTTTGATACGTTTAGCAGTGGTGTGTGAGCCAGCCGAGCTGTCGCTGTCGGAGCTGCTCGAATCAGATGACGAATCTGAGGAGCTTGAAGAATCCAGAACTCCCGCTAATAATCCCGGATGTGATTCCTCATCGATAATGTGCTGTGGTGTACTTGCATACATGTAGCTGTGACTCTTGAGCTGGAATAGGAGATACAAGACGTAAATGACGAGCAAGACCACACTAGTACCCCGACTGACGTAAAGCGTCTCTTCGTCGGCTTTGGAGTAGCTCGAGAAGGCAGCATGGAAAGCCGTAGGAAGCAGGAGACTCATGACAGCCAGGCTGAGCATGCAGGCGCTCATCTGGGTGACGGTGCTGTTGTAGATCTGGTTCAATTAGTACGGGGCCTTAAGACTAGGAGAGCAGTAAACTCACCTGCTCTTGGAAGCGAAGTCCACCTGCAACAAATGCCATTCCTAGAATGAGCAGTAGATTCGCTAGGATCGATCCTAGTAGGGCAGCCTGAACAATCCTGATCTGGTTGCCGGCCAGCAAGATGATAAACAGAATCAGCTCCACTGCATTTCCAAATGAAACATTGAGCAATGCGCCCATAGTGTCTCCCAGTCTCGCCGCTACAGCTTCGGTCGCATGCGCGAGCAAGCCAGCCAGCGGTATTATGGCCACGGCGTTCATGGCGAAGACGATTTCCGGGGCAAGGCCGGCTGGGTGCGACACGATGCCGACAGGGACAAACACCAGCAGCACATTGATCCAGCTGTATGTCAAAGCATCTTTCGTATGCTGTGCAAAACGTATAATGCCATTCTTCATACGCGTCGGTATGGGCGGCTGGGGCTCTACGGGGGCAGCTTCCTCGCCCGCAAACGTACTGTCGGCGACATTGTTGCGGTCCGACTGGTTGTCGCGGCGCAGTGCGGCATCGTGTGGCTTCTCTGAGAGAGTGTTGGGGCTGGTTGAAGGCACGGAGCCGCGAGAGGTGTCGATGCCGTGGGTGGGGGGAGCGGACTGTTCGGCCTTGTGACGTTTCAAGCCAAGTGCGTTTGCCTTTGACTTGACGCTACGAAATAAAGGCGGCTCGTCAGATTCTCCCATCGATGGTGGTGGTGGTGGTTGCAGTGTTGCGTTAGTACAGTCAGTGTACTTGATGATACGGAGGACAAGCGGGCGTGGGGGCTTAAGTGCGATTGGCATGCGTGCCCAGACCTCTTGGTGCTCAACAGTACCTAAAACAGAAATGCTGTGGTTGGCCAGGCAGGCTATGCCGAGAGTGGCTGTAGCTAACCAGAGTTAGGCAAGGTCTGTGACGTACTTGCGCTTCACTGGCTGGACCACTATGAAGCTTTCGCCACACGCACCGCCACAGGCAACAACCACGGTTCAACATCACCCACGTCGTCCTGCGTCCTGACGTAGTTTGATGGGCGCGAGGGGAAGCCAGAAGAGAAGATTCCCGGCATGCGCTGGGGCTCTCTGAAAGGCAGTCAGCCACATCTGTTGCGAGCACTCAGGCAAGGATCGAGCTGACTCAGGCTGCGAGGCAAGTGCTAACATATCTTTCGCTGGCGAAATCACTAGCAAGGAAGGCAGGCATCAGATTCATGGAGTCTATGGGCGTATGGGAAAGCTACGCAAGGCCAATGGGATTCATACTGAGACAGCCTTGGAGAGATGTGTCGCCAGTAAACCCAGAAGTGCAGCCTCGGACTGACTCTTGGGGGAGCCATATCAGCTCCCCATCCTCGAAATACCAGTGCCTCCGAAATCGCTTCCCGCTCTCATGCAGGCACTTGGCATTCATCTTCTGAGACGTCTAAGCGCCTATAATGCATAATCGAGCGCGGCATTTCAATCTTCATCGTCGAGGTATATCACTTACGGAATGGATATTGTCCTCACAAGAAAGCAGTAATAGTGTTGCACCTCAACCATTCCGTTGAATCACTATCTAAGAAAACCTCTCGACCCATCGCATCCCCTTTCTCCCCTCCCCCAAATTCGCACTCCCCACCCTCCATCGCCCCAGTACACAACCGCGTCGTAGCCCACAGTCTCCTTCTCCTTCCGAATATCCTTATTCTAAAGCCAATTTAAGCTTTTCTCCTCATCCTTAACCCTCGGAGTGTGACAGAGGGGTATGCGAGGAGAGAAAGGGTTTCGTATCGAGGATTGCCAGGCCGTAATGCCATGATATTGTTCTTTTTGTATTTACATTTCCTATGAGGAGCATCCACCCCACCCTCTAACGAGCCGTCTCAACTACTTCACTTTTGCGTCGCCCTTGTGTCTTCCGGTACATCATTATTCCTCGAACGGTGCGTCTTTCTCGTTACATAATCCATTCCATTCTGTCCCTGATTCGAGCCGCTGTTGGAATGCGCCTCGCGATCTTCATAGTCTGCATAGTCTTGCTCGGCTTTCGCTACACTCTTGTGACCAGATTTGGGCTTGAAGTTTCCCATCTGAATGGGGAATAGCATGGGGCCGCTCCTCAGCTATTTTCATGTTTTCAGCGGGGCTAGAAAGCATGAGAAGAGCATAAGCATACCGTATTTCTGGTCGAGGACGGCGTCCAGAGTGATGTTGGGGTTAGCTGATTCGGCACCTTCACCGACCATTTTGGAATGTGAAGTCGGGTTATGGAGTTAGAAGTTCGGGTTTATTGAGAACGTATGTGGAAGTTAATGAAAATTGGGGATTTTATGAGGCTTTTATATGCACGTCGCCGGCGTTGCGGTTCAATTAGTGGTTGAACCTCTGTAGCTCCACTTCGACGTCATTCATACGTGCGATATTCTTTGGTTCTGACCGAATGTCAAAGTGCAGCGATAGGCTTTCCAATCAGCATCTATCTATAGGATTGCTCTTCCACAATTCGATTTTCACTATCAGGAAAGTGTACTGTGGCACGCAACATTAGTTATAAGCTTAAATGCTGCATGTAGGATGCGATCCACGAAACCGAAACGTGATCGAAACTGCACGCAATCTTGGAACAAACTTTGTTTCCAACTCCGTACTCATGTGTCTATCGAACCTCACACAGTCTCATATGTTTTTTCAATTTCGGTGGACCTTTACCCCAGCAAAACCACGGAGGATCTTTTACGAATGTGGTGGTTCTCCCGACCTTGAAACAATCCCGAACCATGCCACGACTACTCCGTTTCATTTCCTGCAACAGTGATCTCTCCATTTGCCGCAATGTTAACGCCATTCTCTCCGCCTATGCTCTTGCTCCCATCAGTGCCTTGTGTGATACCCAAGTTTCCACCCGCGTTAAGTGCGTTACCAGCTTCATCTAGTGTAATACCAAAGCCTTCAGAGAATTGCTCCGCCTGCTCCGTAGCGAGAACAGAGTTACCTCCAGCTTTTTGCTCTTCAGTTGCTTGTTTGTTTTGTGCTTCTGCGCCTGCTTGAGCCTCCTAGTTTTGCTGGACTTCTGCCTCCTGGGCGACTTGGCTCTCCACGACTGTAGTTGCATTTCCAACGATAACGGTAGCATCGTCTTCTATTCCAGCTTCGGCTTCATTTCCCTCCTTTGCTTGGCTCCCGGCGGCTTGTATTTGCTCTTCATCCGCCTGTTGCCCCTTCTGCTGTTGGTGCCCTTCGTGCTGACCCTGTTGTTCACTGAAGGTAATGCCACCGCCAGGGCCACCGAGAGTCCGTCCACTGATGGTCAAGCCGCCATTTCTATTGCTGCCCTGTCTCTGCCCCTTGTTCTCCTCCTGCATCAGTGATGCTACCACCGTCAATCTGGGGTCGTCCGATGTCGATTTGCCGCTTAGCGTTGAATTCGGCACGTGCACGTGCGGAGAGAGAGCCCTATGATTTCTTAGATATATCTTGTAAAAATGGAAAGAAAAGTCCAATAGCGAATACACCTGAGAACCTTGAGAATCCACAAGGGACAACTCAAAGGTTCGGAGATCGGGGACCCTGACATACCACCCAGCTACTTCTCACTTTGTAATTGTCACATGATGCTGCATTAGAAAGAGCTAGAAAGGCGATAGCGACTCCGGAAATGATCTTCATTTCCATCAAGAAAAGCATTAGTAAACTATAAGTAAACGCTAGCCTGCAGATGAGAGAAATAATGATCTAACTAGAAGAGAAAGTATCTGAAGCTCCAAGTTTTGCAAATAAGGAAAGGAAGACTCAATCAAGACAGATGGATATTCGCGATGTCTTCTATGCTACTTTTGAAGGTCAAGCCAGGCTGTCAGAACATAGGAACATATAAACCGTGCATAGGATATCCATAACGGCTTGGCAACTTTAGTCTGATTAATAAGAAGATCAAATAGTGAATGCAAATGCGGTTCGTGTTTCGATTACGTGGAATCTCTGGTGTTGCGGAAGGGTCACAGAAAATGTCGCAAAACTTGGCGTTTGATGGATCAGGTAAGAGATATGATTCCGCAGATAAAATAGGATCAGCTAAATTTAATTTAACTATATATCTATCTAGGAATGTACCTGAGGAAAGAAAATATTTGAACAAGCAAGTGGCCTTTCCGAAAGCATCTATGGTGTCAATTCGAGTTCTTACCCGATGTTCCCAAAATGTCACGCTGTACTGGATGCTTGTTGCTCTGATAAATTATCATCTCTCTAAATTTCGTAACAGTCTACCGATATTTTTCTTACATTTAATCAGCCTTCCATGTCCTAACCGGCGAAGTTTTCCCGCCCCATAGGGCAGCCCCGGAGTTTAATCAACTGTGTGTTACGTGATAAAAATACCATGCGTTTCTAAAAGCCTATGGTGAGAGGTGTTATGAACCAAGCAATGTGTATGATGAATGTGCTTTAACATTGCGCGTATGGGAGTAGTGGAGGATGGATGATCTCCGAACCGTCCTAGAATCACTGACACACCGTACGGGATTGCTTCCTAGAACTCCCCGCTGGCCATGACAATTCTAAGAATTTATTGGGCTTTTGTATTGTAAATTCCGCATTCTATGCCTTTAACCTAATACATCTTCCTAAACTTCTCTCTACTTGCCTCACACCAATCATCATCCCTACTGCTCCAGCTTCAAATTGATATATCGCAATTGAGGGAACACGCCTCTTACTCTCCTATGCTTCAGGAAACTATAGAAGAGTTTAATTATGTTCCTTATCAGACCATTTCCAATCGAGGAACTTCCAGTAACCATCACGAATAGTGAGGGTTTTAAACTGCCGGGAAAGACCGATGATAGAGGTAGGGCGAAAGAAGAGTACCCCCTAAGGAGCACCACAAGCAATATTGCAATTATTTCAATTGCTGTGATAATACTCCCACTCAGATAGTCGTCTTCGCCGAAGTCCCCAGGGCTCGAATGTCTCCCAGTTGAAAGACTGCAGAAGGCTCCGCGAGTAAAGAGCATTGCAAGGCGAGTCTATGGTAGGCTAGTGTAGGTTGCGACTCCGATGGAAATTCAGCTAAAAAGAGCTCGAACCAATTCAAGTAGCTTGCCCAATTTAGTCCCATCCACAACAACAACAACAACAACCCCTCCCTCCAAAACGGAGCTCTTGCTAATTGAAAACACTCAACTAGAAATAGAAAATTAGTGGCGAGTTATTGATAGTGACGGCGTCAAGTGGGTGGTTGCATCGCTAGAAGAGCGTGTCAAGTTTGAAAAGAAAGGGCGAGTCACATGACCTTATGCCGAATACAAACATATATTGTTCCTTAGCAAAGTTCTCGGACCACGAAAGCAAATGTCGCAATGGCTCTCTTTCCGGAGGCAAGGCTAGTATGGCACTCTGGCAATTCTTCCAGTCGCTAAGACTTATGCATCATGATCAAGGCATTAGCTGCGGCTGGCTGCTCAACATGGGATTTCGCCGAAAGTTGTACAACGATATCAAGTGCTGTGTGGAGAGTACATGGAATTTATCGTATTATATTGAGGTTGGAGAGTCGGGTAGGGGAGGAAGCAACCCAGGTTTTCGACATACTGGACTGACCTCATGTTCCAAAGCCCTATGGATAGTTCTTGCTAGATGTTTTCTAATCTTTTACTATAAAGTACCAGGGCAGATGAGTAGGAGAACTTCTTTGATTCATATCTATGGAGAATCAAGACTATTTATACTATCTAACCTAGTACCACATGATATCAGGGCTAGTCCTTAATAGGGATTGTGTCATATATACAACCCTACACTTACAATTATAGCACCATAGATTAAATAACATGACTTCGGTTACACGTCATGAAGCAGGTGTAAATAGTAGTACTGTAGCTAGGTGAAGGTACTTATTGACTAACATAACGCAATAGTAAGCATTGGGCAGATAACCAATACAGCTGAATACAGGGCCTAGAATAAAAATTTTTTTTTTTTTTTAAAAAAAAAAAAAAAGAAATCCACAGCAGTAGAGTCAGCCATTGCTTATCATGATAGCAAGCTGTTGTTTTAACGTCCTGAAGCAGGTAAGTTGTAGTAGTGCAGCTAGATGAAAGCACTTGTAGACTGATATATCATACTAGTAAGACACTGGCCAGCAACCAATGCACCAAATTTGTGGCCTATGAAAACCTTTTCACATCCATAGTAATAGAATCGGGCTCGTTGCATATTTGTATAGCAAGGCGTCGGCTTGATTTACCGAAGCTGGCAGAGATATTGAGCGTCTTAAAACTCATTCTGATTTTTGGATGTAGGATAGCAGGTACTTCAGAAATGGCCATCAGAATCCACAGGGGTAAATTGTATATTCTAAAGAGAAACATTTGTATCCATACATAATGAAGGACGCCTGGGAGGTGCAAGGGTATCTAAGTATATACTACAATTAATTCTATTGACTCACCGTGATGAGGGCGTTGAAGAGGACAGAGGGAATGGTGCAGCGGCTATCCTGTCTAAGTATGCCTTCTCAAGGTGAGGATACGCCCCCAGAGCTCCATCTCCTCTTCCTCGTTTACCTTGAGCAGTGCGAGGCGGTAACACAAGTCGAACTGAAGCCGGGCATGGGCCAATTGGAGAAGACTGTTCTCGGTGCGGTCGTCTTCGTCAGATTGACACGGATAGCCGTAGTACGAGGCTCCGTAGTCGAGAAGGAGGATGATAGTCCTGCTAAGATGCTTCTTGATTGCTATTTCTAGGGGTCGGGCAAGAGCATTGGGGTAGCCGTTAGGGTCCGCACCTGCGGCAAGGAGCTCTCGGACGAGCCCAACGTGGCCGAATTCAACTGCTCGAGTGAGCGGCGAGGTGTTATAGTATGTTCGATTGAAATCGAACTTTCCGTCTTGGAGAAGAAGCCTGAGGGTAGGAGCGTATCCTACTCTGCACGCGTTCTCGAAATGGTTCCAGTTCACTTTCGCTCCGCTCCGGATCTTGAGATTAAGTACCTGCTTGACGATTGCCTCATTACGTGATTCGATGGCGCCATTTAGCCAGTGGTTGTAGTGCCATTTCGGCGCCCTTGGCATGCCTTGTGCGTAGCGGTGGAGTAGGTGGCGGACCATATTGAGCTTTTTGTGCTCAAATGCGCTGCAAATGGCGTTAGAGAACATCTCTCGAATTGCGAGGAGCTCTTCCGTTGCCTTCATTACGCGTGCAGGTATAGCCCCAAGTAGCCAATCTACTGCAGTTGGTCCATAACGAAGTGCAACAGTGAGAGGGTATCCGAACGAAACACTCTTCTTCCAAATCTTTCCACCATTTTGGAGACAGTTGTTAATGGCAGCTTGGATTCCTACCGATACCGCCCCGGCTAAGTGGTCCGCTAAGGCAACCTCCTCTTGACCGGGTGCGATACCATCGCCTTGGGCTAGAGCCTTGATCGTTCCGAGAGCGGTATGCTCCCTGAGGACTTCGTGAGACAGCACTTCGGCAAGATTCGTTTTGACATCGTACTGCTCTTGGGGGGTGGCATAGTGCGTGAAGTTAAGAAGATAGTCTGAAGTTGAGTTAATAGTAGAAGGGATTGATCTGTTCGTATCCAATGGTTTTCGGGTCTTGCACAAGAGAAAGTCAGTGAGGTTGGCTTCCAGGATATTGTACATTAAAGTTCCTTGAGCTACAACACCATTTTGGATTCCAAAGGCACTCAGCGGTTGCTCAGCACAGATGTCCTGCATGATGTAGGTGTGGAAGGTTTCTGATGTCAGCCCTATTAGCTACGTCAATTGAATGGGGACAGCTACTTACTGCAGACAGCGCGCAGCTGCCACGTTCCATAGACTCCGGCGATGCTGACGAGCTCATGAACGATGCGCTCAAAGATCTCTGGAGGGAATTTCAGTAAATTGGCTCCCATTTTTCTCATTTTAGTTAGGAAGTTGTACTTGAGAACAGAGCCGGAAACGGAGGCAGTAGAAGTAGAATAAGATGGTGACAACCCTATATATATCTGGCCAAGGGGGGGCATGCAGAACACCAGCCAAGGAAGTAAATAAATTCGACAGAGCTTCTGTATTACTACAACAGGAAAAACGAGGCCAAGTCCTGGAGGGCACTGCTCGTCCAGTGCCATAACCGGCTAGTGTGGAGTTCGAGGGCCAGTTGAGTAACATTAGGGGGCACGTTTCCAATGGGTTTAAACCGTATCGGGCAATTTCTGCTGGCGGGGGCTACTCTGCGGCCGACATTCGAGCCTGCAAGACCGCACTAGTGGCCATAGGTGCGCCCTGCCGTCACGAGCAGGTAGAGGGATTCATCACCGAGATGGCTAAAATGGGGGTAAGGCGAGCATTTGTGGCCCTCGAAACATGGTCGTGCAATCAGGCATTGCTGAAGTCTTTGTGGAGAGAAGCATTCGAGCCACCGAAACCAATGTGACAAGATGCATTAACGTTCAGTGACCTGCTTACGATTATCAGCACCCAGTGACTCGCCACTGTAATCCTAAGGATATGATGGCTTCAACGGGTTTGTTGCTTAAGCTAGAACGAGCAATGTCTCTGTAGTGCTTGAATTCATCAACCCATGCTACCCTTGCAATCACAAGAAAATTTTGAAGCCGCCCTTTTGCCGTGAGTGCATAGAGCCCACCAGTGCCCATGCTCTCCCAACAGCAGGTGCAGACATCGAATCCGCTGTCGGCGCCTGGGGTATGAACGTAATATACGCTCCCCAGCTAGTCGCCCCATCAAGCGCGAATGTTTCTCCCAAAAACTAGATAAACTGATGCCAATCCAGATTATTTGGGGTCGTTGTACATTTCGCATGGGATTCCTGTGCGAGGTGAAAGGTTGAAAGAGAGTTGGGTTGATCTACGGAGGCTAAACCCTAACCAACCTAGCCACTCAGTCTAGGAATGAAGCAAAGCATGGGAGCCAGTTAGGGGTAATTTAACTAGACATTTTTGTAAGAACGAGTTGGTCCTGAACTTACCGTTGTAAAGAACGAATTGTTCATGGGTTCTAACTTGTTTCGACTTTTACTCGTTGTGCTGTAGAATAGATCAAAACAGATAACCAACCAGGTGAACACCGGTCTCTAGCAGTAGCCTAGGCATCTAGGAAACAAAAAAGGTCAGGTCGCGTAGATCAAGGTTCAGCTACTAAGTCCATCTCTCCAGCTTCATCGGTCATATCAAGGACGGAAGCTCTGTTGAAATATACTCTGCGTGTGTTCTTCAACAACTCACTAACAGTCGGATATATCAATGAAAAAAAATAGAGGCAAATAACCGCCGCCGTCCTCGTTGGTTGTAATGAGGAGAAGTGAAGGAGCGAGGGGTGGGCGCGCTTTTACATCTCTACTAGTTCCTCCTACTAGCGCGGCACGTGCCCAGAGCCTACAGCAGCATCTGCCAGCTACGGGCGGCAGAATTCTACTCAGCAGCGGGCTGTGAGCTATTTCACACACAAAAAAAGATAAACGTGCATTCGTTATATTTCCTGCCGACGTCGCGACTCAGTGGGAGCAAGATAAGCGCTACAAGGTGAACGTGAAGACTGTTCGGGAGGTAATTGTGAGCGCAGTAGTATATGGGAGTCGCTATGCCATTACGGTGTTGGGACTTATCGAAGTCACACAGGTGTTTAGGTAATATATCTCATAATTACCATGGCGTGATGTGATGACAATAGAAATTGATTTCTTACCATGAATATAACTTGTCGAACAATGTCTTATCGACGAAAATCCCATGACTAAAGTGTTGGTACTTTAATTATGCTTCAAAGTTAGATTCGCAAAGTAAAATAAATGCAGTGTAACCATTTCCAAAGTCGGTTCCAAGTCAACAACGAGGTAACGTACATGCCACATTCCGGTATACAGCGTCCCAACATTTCAGTCTTTACGAATTGCTAAGCCCTTTCTACTTGTACACTGTGGCCACATCTGCAAGAAAGCAAAGGACGGAAAACAAGTTGATTGATACGTATACGGGCATCGTCTTCCAGTGTATAAAGCACCATCAACACTGGACGTGCAAAGGATCCCACCCTGTTGCGGGAATAATCCTTTCGTGTGTTTCAAAAGCCCATTATCATAACATTCTCCTTGAACTGAATCAACGGTTTCGGATCATATAATACCGTGCTAGCAGCACTAGATGCCTCCTCTACATCACTATACAGGCAAAAACGGTAGTGTTTACATGTCTTTACCACAACTCAAGATCGCATTCGTAGTTCTTGATGAATTTTCTCTACCTTCCAATGCTTTAAGGCTTTCTCAAGAAGTCAAACGGAGGAAAGTTATGGAGATGATTGCGAGCAAAGTGATGTTAGTCATATTACAGAGTCAGATAAATGTCGGAACCAGGGAATGATATACCATGAGAGCACAGATTCTCTTCCATCATGACTGCCTTGATGCCCAGGTGAATGGTATGAATAGGACTAGCAACAAGTGTGCTCTGTTGAGCTGAGATTTGCCCCTATCGCACCGTCAAAGCGAAGCCGAGGGATATATCTACGATCCCAAATCCAGAGCCCAGATCCAGAGAGCCCAGTTTCCACATAGATTAATGGTTTCATCTATGTTAGTTTCTTTTATCCTCAACGTCGATATGTTGCTTGGATAGTTCGATGACCATGAGCCCGAGAAGAGAGATGTAGAGCGCCCAGATCCCCCGTACGTAGATGTATATTGTATATCGTGTAGAGTAAAATTGTTCTTGATATCGAAGAGAATCTAGATAGCAAATTATCCTACCACCAGCTTCTCACATGACTAACCAGCAAACAACCCACCCCACACCTACTAGCCTATATATACCAAGTTAGATCTTCACATATAAACATTAATCCTCACATCTACATTCATACATCCATCATATGAAAATCCCGAATTCCTCTCATTCAAATATACTTATACTCATGCACAAAAATCTCCGTCACCCATCTCACTCCCCCGCGTAACCCTCGCAAGACAGCGAAAAAAAAAAAAAAGCACGCCACCACAAGACACGCGGAGCTTCTCGCATCCCCAAACCCCCCCCAAAAAAAAAAAAAAAAAAAAAAAAAAAAAAAAACCAACTGGCAACAAAAGAGAGAAAATCCCCATCCCACTCCCCCACCCATCGCCGAGATCTCCCTAGAACCAAGGGCTAACAACCCGTTTGATGGGAAGAGTTAAGATCACATTCTCAAGCGCCAGAACGCCACGATCCCATCCACCCACTATCTACACATAACATGTTACTTTAAGAAAAATGATAGATAAAAAAACCTTCGTGTATGCTGTACCTTTCCGTTGTTGCTCCCCCAAAAAGGCACTTTTCCGTCATCCCCATTAATAGCCACCTCATCATGTAGTGTATGATGTAGAAGTCTGTTGTACAGGAAGAAACGGCCTGCGCCGTGGCGCCGACATCCCATGCATTATGCGCCCCGTGAAAGTCGAAAGGGTTGTGTTGCTGAGGTATACCAAGGGAATTGAGGAGTGAGAAAGGCGGTATCCATTACAAGGTTATAAGCGTGATTTTCATGTCGTGTTCAACATCAAGATCCGTGGTCGCTAGTATCCGATAATACAAGGCCAACAAGATAAAACGACCCGAGATCTTTCGCCGCATGAAGGAAGTGCTCCAGTGGCCCGACATCCTCACGAGGATCCCTAAAGAGAGCTATCCCAAAGCACGTTGGGAAATCCCTGAGGATCGTCTCCGAGACACGGGTCACTATCAAGCATCAGCGCATTCATACAACTCAACTACTTCCGAAGCTTAACTGGAGGCTTGTAAGTACTGATTCTGGGTGATATTGAGATTCTCCTCGTCCTCTGCCTTGAGCATCCTTGGAGCTGGGTATACGAACCGATTCTGCATCTGGGTGCCGGCTTGCATGGGCACGCCCATGTGAACGCCGTTTGGCTGCATCTGGGCAATGCCATACGGGTTCTGATGGTTGGCGATATCCCCGCCAAGGAAGGAGTTCATGTTCATGCCGCTCAGTCCCTGGGCCTGGGATACCGGACAATCTTTGTGGGCTAGCAGCAGAGTCTTAAGGTTCACAATCTCCTCGCGAAGTTGCGTCACAGTAGCGGACAGGGCATCGTTTTCCGTACTAAAAAGCTCGACCTTGGCCTGAAGGTTCGCCAACCACTGCTTCTTACGCTGCCTACACTTGAGCGCGGCAATCCTATTCATGCATTAGTGTTAGTATAGCGCAAATGCAATGCTAGAACCCACCTATTCCTCTCGAGGAAGTTTTTCCGCTTCTCCTCATCAGTCATCTTCTTGTTGTTCTCGCCGTCCATCTTGGTATCCTCATCAGACTCGTCCTCCTCATCCTCCATGGCCTGGGCGGCGCCATTGTTTCCTTTGGCTTTCTTGCCGCTCTTGGGAGGCTCGTCGGCTTTCCTCTTATTCCCGCCTTTGCCGTTCGCTGGACCCTTCTTCGCGGCCCGGGAGCGCGTAGCGGTCCTGGCGTGCTCGCTCCCGCCGCTTTCTGAGAAATCAGCAGTGTCTGCGGACTGGACGCTGTTGATGGAACCTTTGGTGTTCCGTCGTCCTTTCTCCTGTACGACGGGCTGGACGGGCATGTGGCCAACGTTATTCACTTGCTGCGGCGCTTGGTTTTGCATCGGGAACGCCTGGCCATTATTGCGATTGCCGTTTTGTGTCGCAAAGGAGAGCAGGTCGTTGGCAGCATTGCTGACGTCATGGTTAGCAAAGGGATCATTTTGTCCTCTCTGCTGCTGCATGTTGTCGCGTTGCTCCACCGGTGCCGTTGGCGCTTCAGGCTGTGAAGTCGGTGCGCTCGTGGCAGGGAATTTGGCTTGTGCCTGCTGGGCAGCACGGAGAGCGGACTGTTGGAATTCAGCAGTGCTCGGTGTGACGCCGCCGCTCTGAAGGTTGAAGAGCGCTTGAGTATTCGGACTAGGCGCCGGGAACATAGACCCGCCTCCACCAGGCGTCAGACCGGTCCGGAGAGACGACTCGTTCGGTGTAGGAAAGCCGCGGAACGACTCGCTGAAGTAGTCAGTCTGGTTCGTTGGCCCTGTGAGCATTGCAGGACTCAGCGGCCCAGAGCGCAGGGACTGCCAGCCCGGTGTGATGCCCGGCAGTGGAGAAGGCGATGTTATGTTCGCCACTGGTGGAAGAATTGTGCGACCTGGAGTCTCTCCTGATGGGTTTCCGAAAGACTGCTCGAAGACGTTGGGCTCCAGCGAGAACGGGTTATGGACTGTATTGAAGTAGTCTGGCGTATCTCCGGTGGTCGAGGGGTTCTGCGATGGCCTTGGGGGAGGAGCGAGCGGCGCATTCGTAGTAGCAGGCTTCGCATCGGCAAGAGGCTTCTCGTCTATAGTGGCTTCTGCTATGGAGATTTAGTACGAGATGGCAAAGTGCCAATGCGATTGACGATAGACTTACGCTGCTCCTGGGCACTACGCTCAACCTTTGCTGGAGAGTCTGTCGAGAAGAGCATGGTTAGTCAATCGTTCACGACGACGAAGGAAGGATAACCCATGTCGATGCGCAGTCCGAATCCCTTGCAAAGGTAATTTCCTCCATGTACAGCGCCGCGGATCGCGAAGTAGGTGGCAGGTAGCGAGGAAGAGAATGCAGGCGACGCTAGGGCGATACACACCTTCTACCTTGGTCACGTTCGCAATTGACTTCTTGCTGTCCTTAGGGGAGGACATTCTCGAGTTAGTCTGGGAAGAGTTGCTGGAAGGTCGTGTGGCCGTGGCAGCCATTATGGGCGGTGACGTAGGGTTGCTGGAACGGGAACGTTCAAGGGATCGGCTCGAGTAATTCTGCGGCCAGTCCCTCACCACTCTCTCGGCGGCTCTCGAGTTGGGATGTCGGTCGTCGCCAGCACTACGAGCACTGGTACGCGGTCTGTCTGGAGACGATCCTCGAGTTAGCACATGGGATCCACTGGGGATGCGACGATGGCCGGCGAGTATGGGCTGCGTGGGCTGCGTGGGCTGCGTGTGGAGGGCGCGGCGACGGAGGCTGGTTGGGAGTGTGGCGAGACAGCGCACGACAGCAGCATCAACAAGAACTCAACGACGTACCTCACTGGCAATGGAACGGCAAGCCGCCAAAAGCGGGGTCGCTCGACCAAATCGAGAGTTGATACTTCGCGCACGGCCAAACAGCGCCGGGGGTGCCGCTGTGCGCAGCGGTCGCGAGGGTGCAGAGGACTCTCGTGTAATGACGCAATGCTCCAAAAGGCCCCCTGATGACGGCCGCCCTTCCTTTTGAGCGCGACTGCACTGCTGCGATGGATCAAAGAGCGCGCAGGCTACTCGAAGACGCTCAAATGCGCGCTGGCTCAGTGTGAGGCTCTCGGCTAGGCCCGGTCGGGGAGGGGGGGGGGTTCCTGCGTGCTGGAGGTGGTGATGACAGTCGGGGCGTTCGCGATGATGTCGATGGGCGTTGGCGAGGAGGAATTTCTGGGAGAAAAACGTCACAGCCAAGACCTCTCACGTGCCAGCCACTGGGAGCTGGATTAATAAAGCAGCAAGGCTGTCCCGGCCCGTGAGCAATGCAGTCGAGTGCGCTGATTGGCCCCACGGCTGAAAGACGCTGACCGCCATGCCGATCGTGGCCAGCCTAGGACGGGGGAGCATGTCGGGGAGCACGCCATGTCGCTTGCCACGCTGCCGACGAGAAGAACCCGCCCAGTCGTTTATTGCTGTCGAAAGGTGCCTATTTGCGCGGCAGCCTCTTCCAGCACCGCCTTGGGCGACGAGGCGAGACCAGACGATACGAGCCCATCAGCATCAGGATCTGAAGTTGTTGAGATCACCACCCTCGCGCCTGGAATGCCGTCCCGATGGAGTTGAGCGTGCTGGGGGGCCGGAACGCCATACGTATTTCCAATTGCCACAAGCGGTAGGTGGGAAGAGCGAGGCCAACTCATTCGATCTGATAGAAACTGGCGATCGATGCAGGCAATGAGGTAGTGATGGCGCTTGCGAGGCTGATGATCCGTGCGACCCGGATTAGAATCCCAGTTAGACTACTGACACCACTACAGTATCTGAAGACGAGAGTCTCCAGAAGCTCAAAGTCCAAGGCAGAACTACATGCACCAAATAATATCCTAAAACATCCTCAAGCTGATGAGCCAGAAATTGGCGCTCAAATCCGAGCAATACGGCATTCACAGCTCACTCAGCGCTCCTAGCGTCCATGTCCTGAAGATTTAGGCAATGAGTATCCCATGCTTACAGCGTGACTCTTGTGCGCGAATGCAATAGTAGACTCTAGCTGTCAAACTCCCGGGTTTCTGCAATCCAGATAAGCTTATCTTATTCCGGCATTCACTAAGCTGTGCGATTACTTTGCAAAAGCAATGCGGGCGCCCACGTGGTGGTGCATGTAGGTATGCGTCGGCCCACCACTGTCCTGCAGGCATTGCCTTGGAATGCGACAACCTATTTGATCTGGCGCCATCAGTTCTGTTAGTTCTAGTTCTGTCAAAAATCGAGCGTTTGTGATGCTTTCCTGGTGTTGGGTTCTATTCTGGATTGGCTAGAGAAGTTACCTAGCGAAATAGAAGCCTATACAGTCCCAAGTAATCGACGCTCACAACCAAGCCTTACGTAGCCGCCAATGCAATATCCATGCCCCCCCAGATGCATTGTAGAGATTATTTCCATTTCTGTGAGAATGCTCTATTCGCATGTATTCGAACAATTCGACGATATATCTAGCAAACTCGTTCCCAGCCATCTTAGAACATCATTCCGCCTACGACCCCCGATACGTACTCCACCCAAACGGCCCCAATAACACCGGAACATGGAAATGCTCCTCCTTCTGTCCTCCCCTCACCAAAAATCTCACCTGCACCTCTGGAAAAAATGTCTCGATGCCCCTAGCTCCAAAATACGATTCCGTGTCGAACAGCAGGCTCCATCTCTGGTCTTCTTTTCTCTGAAAAACTTCTTCTAAGGAAGGAGAAGAGGAAGGAGGTTGGGATTGGGAGGATGAGGGGCTGGATGGCGACCAGGCGGTCACACGGCCGTCCCCGTTGGTGGTGGAGCGGAAGGATAGGTCGGGGGCAGCGGAGTGGAGGGTTAGGAGGACGGGGATATTGGCCGCCGGGCGGCCGAGCGAGGTGTCGAGGATGTGGCAGGTAATCGGGGGTCGTTTGTCCGTCGACATCATTCCTCGTTCCGGGATTGGGTGGTCTAATTGGTGGGATAGAGCCTCTAGTCGTTGAGCTGGTTGCGTGGAAGTAGGTGTTGGCATATAAGATGCTAGAGGTAGCGATGGACGGCTTCGTGTGTGTTACGAGCAACGTTATGAGACGAAGATTGCGGAGAGGGACGGGAATGAGGTGAGCTATGGGTTCTTTTGATCGAGGAATGGAGGCAGAAAATTTGTAGAGCAATTGATCGAAGAGGCAAACCTCGACCCCGCCAACCCACAGAAGGTCCTCATCGGCAGCTCCCGATGCCCCTCACCACCGCTCAACCCGCCGATCACCGCCCCTTTTACTAGACACTAACTCTACCTTGTCCTCAGAATTTGAGACGTTTCTCTCAGATAAGAGCATCTGATTCTCGTGTATTAAAGCCACGATAGATTCATGTAACCTTAATATATTGGCGGGATTGGCAAACCGTTTCACCTGTAAAGACCGATGGTTTCAGTATCCGATCTTCAACAAGCAAGTAAAATCTGACATCAGACTGCACTATTCATGCAATTGAAGGTAGATCATAGTATACATTGATAATATAGATATTGGTATCGATCGAATCATTGAGTCTTCTCAATTCATCGTGACTGACTACAAGGAAAGGTGCCGTCATGGCACTTGCGGATATCAGAGTTCGCTAGACAGATACAAACCATATCCATGACTCTCGTAAATCGACGAGTCATCCAAACAAGCCACCAAATGCGTCCAAAAGTATAATCGCCGAGATCTTCTCCAAATATAGGATATTATCTCGGGAAGAGAATCGAATGTAACGAGTCACAAGAACAATAGTGTGCCACTGCTGCCGTTGTAACATCTTGCCCCGACCCCTTACGGCTCAGTGGCTTTCCCCAAAAACGCCAAATCATCCTTTGTCCATTTCTTACACTATACTGTCGCTCATAGATCACTTCGGTTATCATCAGAAAAGGGACTCTGGGTGCGCTTGGATGCCCGACTTCCGCGCTTGGATGACTCTTCCGAGATGGGCGTCATTGGGGCACGGAGGGCGCTTGTTCTAGAGTTGTGACGCTGGGGAACTTCTGGAGAGTCGAGGGAAGAGCTATCAGAGAAAGGACTCCGTAATGAGGATGATGCCTCGGAGAAGTTTGAGTTGCGGAGGAGACTACGCTTTGAGCGAGAGTGTTCATCGTCTTCATCCGACTCCGAATCAGAATCAAGACCTGCGGCCTGCCGTGCACGTGCATGGGCGATGCCATCGTCCGTCGAAGCTACGGACACTTCTGTCAATGGCCGTACCTGAGGCACAATAGGCCCAGGGGAAGTGATGGTGTCCTCGCTGGAGCTGGAAGCCGAGCTCTTTGGAGGCGTATTGGTATCTGGCGTTTGCTTCTTCTTTGTGATGTTGAGTGCGCGCACTGGACCGAGGGTAGCAGTGCTGCGAACAGAGTTCTGCGGGCTAATCGAAGAGGTATTGCTACCCATGTGCGGCATCTGGATCCGAATTGGTTGTGCGTTGTGCTTGGGGTCAATTTGAGGTACAGGGGGTGTCTCGACGCCAGGGGTATCCATCGGACTGTTCGAGCCACTCGATTTGACGCTGACAACGGCCGCCTTTCCTCGGACAATGGTCTGAGCGGGAAGAGGAGAGACAATGGCATTCTGGCGGTAAACGGTAGAGGCAACGCTGCCTCGTGCTAGACTGGGCGCAATACTTGTGCGAGCATAACTACTGCGAGCATCGGTGAAGCTGGAAGCCATCGAGTCTCGAATCTCTGGAACGAAGAAGTGCTGTTCGGAGGCCGAGTAGGGGCTGCTGAAACCGGATGAAGGTGACATGGCAGGGATTGGAGGTACCGGCGGGACGAGGAGATCTGGCGAACCTGGGCCTGAGCGGTTCGTGACGCCGGGGATGTAAGCAATCTGGATGATGTTGGATGCACGGGTGAGGACAGAGGACGCCATGGAAGCAACGGTATGTGTGGATGCTCGAGTGCTCCGCCGTGACACGAAGTCGTTCTCAGCCTTCTCTTGCGGCACATCAACCTCCTGCCATTCTCCCTCATACCGCGCCTGTCGCTTGCCCTTGAGGCAGTACTTCCAGATGATGAATGTTACGATGACGATGAAGACCACGCCTCCTACCACTCCTCCTGCAATGGCCCCCACGTTGGGCCCGTCGCTTTTGTTGTTAGAGGTATCGGAAATGTCCGAGCCTTCTGGTACACAGCTGGTTCTAGCGCAAGCGTCGCAGCTAGCGGGAATTTGAATACAGATTTGGCCTTCTCCGCAGCCCTTTTCTGGACATGATGGTGCCCCCTTCTCGCACTGCAAACACCGCCGGAAGATGGTTCGCATCGCGTTGTCAACATCTGCAACCACGTTAGCATAGATATTAGACAAAATCATGACCGCTGGCCACGCACCACGGGTGATAGCTGCCATGGCGGCGGCGACGACTACTCGTCCCCGTCGCGAGCGAGAATGGTCGGCGGCCGTGGATCAATAGAGGTAGAGAATCAATGGACAAGCACAGCGATAAGTACACCGACCGGTCGATGCGACAGCGCCAGGTTGAGGCCGGCGATGTAGGAGAAGATCAAGAGGAAAGGCTGATGGGGAATCTGGTTCTGCTGTGCAAGGATCGAGGGTCGACGACTGACAGTTGACGGTCCCTAGGGACAGCGGGCCAGAATCAGGGTATTCGAGGACAGCGCTAGGAATAGGGCGAAGGGATGAAAGGTCGACAACGGGGTCCAAGAAGAGCGGAACGAATGGAAAAAAGACAGAAGGGAGGAGTAACGAACGACACCGGCTGCGCAACCGAGCTGTGATGGATGACGGTGGTGGTGAGGGTGGTGAGGACAGCGAGCGAGTGGTTGGCGGTGGTGGAAGGGAGGGAGCTGGAGGATGGCGATCGGGAGGCCTTGGGGGTCGTTGGCGGCTGGCGGACAATGGTGGGTCCACGGATGTGTCGTAAGCGGTCTAGCCCCGTTTCGCAGCGAAGGAGCGATCAAAGAACAGGCCAGTTGCTGGTGTGCGCGTCGCGGGCCCTGCCTGCGCCGACAAAGAAACGCTTCTCTCCTCTCAAAGGCTTCGACGAACAATGCGGCAATCAGCCAATGGCCATAGCAGCAGGCGGCGAGGGGGCACTGGTCGGCGCTGAGCTGGATCGATGAGAAGAACACGGCGGGCCGAGGAGGGGCTGGCTGGCTGGTCTTGTCTACATATGTACTGCGCGTGTAGGAACACCCTCGCAGCCGACTGCCTACTACTACAGGCTTTCGGCCCCAGGAGAGAGTCTAAGAGTCCAGGACTGCGGGAACGAGCAGTCGGCGGTGTCACTTGTGCCTGAGCGGTCTGGTGTTTGCCCTTCTGGGCCGCGCCACAGCCATCGCAAATCTATTTTTTGCTGGGGGAGCCGTTGACGACCGAGTGCCACGGACTCCCCTTCATCTCGGATCAACTGCTGCACTCCAACGGCCAACATGAATTGTTTCCTGTCATCTCGTCGCTCCCCCGCAGCACACTGCGAACGAGTTCCGCCGATGCTAGCTATCGCGGGCGACATGGCTCGACCCGCTAGAAGAGCTCGGTCTCGGCCACTGTCAGCCGCTGCGAGGATGGCTGGCTGCCAGCGCGGATTGGCCCGCTCGTCAGTGGGTAAATGCAGCAATCTGGCACCCAACTTAGCCCACCACAGTTACATCTCCTTGGCCAATATAACGAATTCGCAATCCTGTCCCTGTCGAGTCTTCACCGGGCTACGTGTGGAAGACTTCGAGCAGCACGTCTACGAAGCCCCCTAATCTGCCGCGCTCAAGGCTGGCTGGCCGAGATAGACGTTGACAGCTGCCCATGGTCGACATATCACTCCAAATTCTACAACAATTTCCGGAGCGTCCAGTCAGGGCAGGAGGATGGGAAGCGCCTCGTCATCTCCCCGCGCGCGCTGCCAGGCTGGGAATATTGGACAGAAACAACTCTGCTGCTCCCACTGTCAGCCGAGCGAGACATCTCTCATGACAACTGACGCTCCACATTTCTCAAACACCTTCTTCCAAATAGCCCTTCAGATAAACAAACCTTTTTTGCGGGCTAAGATTGCACTGAGCCTAGCAACACAGCGGGCTTCGTCTTCAAGGCCATTTGGCAACCGTACTGTCATGGCCAGGCCACCTGTCAGATGCTTGACAGGATATCTACACATGTACCCCCTTGCACATGCACCCGCAAGTGGTGTTGCAATTTCCGTCTTATAACCAGTCATCCTGCCAGCATCTGTACGATGTGGGACAGGGTTCTGGGAGGGCCCTGCTATCGGGGAATTTGCTCGCCAATCCGGATTCGATCAAGCAACTGCAGTCTAGTGTCTGCTGCGCTCGTTTGTGCGACGCTGGGGATGCGTTCGGAACACCCGCAATATGTTCGAAATTCCACAGAGGCTCGGCTCAGCCAAGCAAGTCGATGTGTTACATGGCGGGACCCCGCAACACCTGCCCTACAATCTAGATTCCAGCTCCCGAACCAGGACATCGATGTTCTCCACTTCAGTACATATGTATATACAACTAATCCCTCGCCTTAACAATAAGAGCTAGTTTATACCCTACCAGCTGCATCCGAAACCACCATTCGATCTCTTGTCAGCAATTACGGTCCGAATGCTGGTCCGGCAAATCCATGGGTATATAGATGACGTCGCGGATTATGAGCCCGATCATCGTTCTTCGTATCAAATCATAGCTCCCATTGATGCCAACGTTTCCTTTATTAACCTAACATGGACCATGATGAACAATTTCCAGCTCATTTATATAGTACTTGATATCCCGTTCTCTCATTTAGAAATGCGACTTTCCTGCATACATCTACGCCACTCCCTTGTGGATGTAGTACGGAAGCCAATTACAACTAATATACCGATCCAGCCTTTTGTTCCAGGTAATGAATATTACTGGTGTAATCTTCCTCTTCCTCTTAGGACATGGCAAATATGCTAATATACGCGTCTTTCACACTAGATCTATATCCCAAGCTTCTAGACTCAACCAAACGTCGGCGATGCCCTCCGGAAGCTTCAAAGATCGCTTGTTGATAGTTTGATTGGAATTTCGACTGTCCTAACTCATTTTCCTTTTAATATATTGTTGTTTCCTCTCACTGTTCTGTCTATTGGAAACGCTTTATATATAAGCTCGCAAACTGGGCTGGGGCGGTGTTGTCTGCTGAGAGGGTTTTGACGAGAAGAGATGGGCGGTTTTCATAGACTTTACTATGGTTGGAATGGCACAGTCTACCCAAAAAAAAAAAAAAAAAAAAAAAAAAAAAAAAAAAAAAAAAAAAAAAAAAAAAAAAAAAAAAAAAAAAAAAAAAAAAAAAAAAAAAAAAAAAAGGAGCAAAAAAAAAAAAAAAAAAAAAAAAAAAAAAAAAATAAGGATATAAGCATATGCACAACCTTAAATTCTTCTAAAATATTCCACAATCTTTCTTCCCTCTCCACTCCCCTACCTCCCTTATCCCCCAAACCCTAACTACCACACCTCAGCACAACGCGGAACCCGGACCTAGCCCATCTCCCCCATAACTAATATACAGGAATAATAAATATCACGGATACGTCACGGAGACGGAAGATACTTTTTCAGTCGTTTCTTTTCAGCGCATTCTGTAACCTAGCCGTATCGAGATAGGCGCGGACTTTTGTGATCAGGCCCTCCTCATTGAAGGACACGACCCAGCAGTATTCGTTATTGTACTCCCTTCCTATGTATCTTGTCAGTGTGTGTCATCCATATCAACGTCTCTCCACACAATTCTGCACCCCTGCCTCCCTCCCTTCCCCCAAGAATATATCCCGCCTTTCAAGGAAACCCCAGGAATAGTAGAGAGAGGAGAAAGAAGAAAGGCGGAGAACATACCATCCCCTAACACTCCCTTCCCCCTCATCTCCACGCAAGCCCTCCCCTCCAACCCCCTCCCATCCGCCTCCGCTATCACCCCTTCCACACTCAACTCCATCGGTCGCAGCAGCACGGGCCCCACGCTCATCCAGCTATCCCGGAAAAACGATTCCTTTGAGTGCCAGTGGCCCGCCAGCGCATGCGATTCTCCGGTCACGTGCCAGTCAACATTGTCAACGACGTGGGCGAAGAAGGTGGCGGGTTGGTTGGCGGTGAGGTGGGTGAAGAGGGAGAGGACGTGGGATTTTGTTAGGGGCATTTCGTGTGGGGTAGTGTGTTTTGGGATGGGGTTGACTATGGATTTGGTTTTTAGAATGTGTTTAAATCTGTGGAATGGTTGGGTTGGTGGATAGCAAGGCTGAGGCGGGGCCAGGCTGGGCAGGGCCTGACGACTTTTTCGCGCGAGAACGAGTACGACGAAGGAACGGACGGACACTGCAGAGAAGGAAAAAAGAGCGACAGAAGTATAAAGACAGTAGCTGAGCAAATAGTAGAGAAGATAGGAACTGCGACCTTGATATTTCACCGGTGTAGCGTCGAGATAAGATACTCAGGATCCGAAGGAAGCAAGAGCAAGCTAGACCTTAGTAGTCCCACCCCATAATAAGCCCGCCGCAAGGCTGACTTCGACACGTCCCCGTGGCTTTGGCGAAACCATTGCTTATACTCTGTGAGATGCTTCCTAATCGCGTTTCGCAAAGGGTTGAGTTGGGGAGCGCGCTGGTGACTGTACTCGGTGTTTGGCAATGCGCTAGGCCTTGTAACTTGCTCCTTCGCTGTGCCGCTTTACCTAAGCTTATATCGAGAGCTTAGCATATTCCTCGTCGGGAGGATTGGCCGATTTCAGGTTGAGACCTCACGATGCGGTGACTGCATTTGGTAAATGGCGCGAAGGGGGTCCAAGTTTTTACAGGGTTTTGCTTTATTGACTGTCTTTAGCACCTGCCTCTCCATGAACTGCCCCCCTATATGATTACTAGCGGGAAACTGGTAAAACAGTGTACTTACGTGAAGGGCAGAACAAGATATTGAGCCCATGTACCTACAAGCTAGGAAAATCGATGAAAGGTATCATACAACTCCAGCAAGGGGGAAAATCGTGTTAACTCCAGCAAAGGGAAGTATCATAAGGTTCTAGCAAAGAAGAAACCGATGATACAAACCATGAACTCTTAGGAAAGAGGAAAACTGATAGAGGACATTACCTTTTGGTAAAAGCCGGAAATAGACGGGGGACATAGAATTTTGACGAAGGGGAAATCTAGTGTAGGACATGGACGTTTAACAAAGGAAAGAAAATAGATGGAGGGCATAACATCCAACAAAGGGGGCAAGCCGATACAGAATGCAAGGGGGAAAGGGATGCGGAGTGCGCCACCAAAGAAGAATGATTACAGAACCTGAAAATTCGGACGTCCCCAGGCCATAGTCAGAGTCAGGCTAGGTAAACAGTACGAATTAGCATCAAAGATCATCGTGCTCTGGGCTTTTGTTGTCAAGGTCATTTCGGGTCGTCTCGTGAATCATGGCGGTTAGGAAACACCATTCCGAAGTTGTCAGTGTCCGGGTAAATAGATTGATGTGTTTCGTGGCCGCCGTACGGATTTCGTGGCCCTCAGGGTAGTTTCGGCGATCTTCAAGCGCTTTGCGGGCAAGGGGCACCAAGCACTTGATCTTCTCCTCTTTATCTTTCTTCCACAGGCATCTAGAAATGTCCTCCAGTGAGCGTCTAACAGCGTCCCTGTGCTCCTTCGTGTACATCTGGTTTTCGAGTACGCGCCACTTTCGCCTGATTGCCTTTCCAAGATTATCTTTCTGGTCGCCATTCAGCCAGTTAACATCTTCCAGCTGCTCTACTTTCATAACGTAGCCCTTCTCCGGGCTGGAGTCGATCATTGCAGATGCAGGGGCCAACAATTGGAAGGCAGGAATTTCTGTAGCGACCTTGGCCCTGCTTCGCCGACGGGACTGGGCCATGGGAGCATCAGAACATTTCGGTGTTACTGGCTTGTCACCACAGGAGGACACTGGCGTACGGGAGATTGATTCGGTTTGTGGATTGGCTGTGCTGAAAGGTTCTCTGAGCGATGTAACTGCCGGGTATTAGTATTGGTCCAGGTTACCGGGCAATATTACACAGTACCCATAATCGGAGACTGCGTGTTAGTGCTCTCAAATTGTGGGAGGGGACCAATTATGTTTAAAGGGGCTGGGGTGAGCAACGGTGCTGATATGTTGAATGGAGCTTGTGTGACCATGTGTGGGGGTGTGTTGAACGGAGCTGAGTAGAGTATGGGTGGTGGGTTGAAGGGCGCTTGGGTAGGCATAGGTGGCAGAGTCTTCATGCGCGCAATTGTGCCCCTTGGCGCAAGCGTGTGTATCGGTGTGGAAGCGTTCATCGTCGGTAAAGAGAACGAAGGGTCAATGTGTGCCTGAGGAGATCTAGTCGGATGCGGGACTAGATTAGTCGGCGGCCGTGTCTCCGTTCGGCGCTGTTGTCCCACCATGCTTGCGTATGGGTGATTGATGATTAGGGGCTCAATACTTGAAAGGCAAAGAGACGGATTAGACGTTACTAGATATGCAGACTGCTGAGGTAGCTGAACATTGCTTGGGCCTATGTTGGGCGCTGTCTGCTCTTGATGTAGATTTGCCCAAAAGATCTCCTCTGGGGGAACCCACGGTCTGAGGGAGGTGAGGGGCGAATTCTGCTGGTAAGTTGGCATTGGGCCGCGAGGCATGCCGTACGGCTTGATGATATCCTCCCTCTTTAAGCCCTTGAACTGAATAGACTCTTGTGGAGTGTCGGGGTCGTAGAGGTTATTGGTATACGTCCCAAAGGGGCCAAAATCCTGTTGCAGTTCTTCCCAATCTTTCCGAGAAATGAGGCGCTCAGAGCTAGCGGACTCTGCGGATGCGAGCCCAGCATGAGGCACCGAGGGCATCTCCTCATTAGATCCTGGCGTAGGGCACCATGGAGGACTATCGAAATCCATTGGGAACGTGTCAGAGGGGTCGGGCGGTTCGGGACTTGAGTCTGACATCGCCCACGACATGTTGTTGACACCCGGCGTGCTCCAGTCAAAACGGTGCACTGCGGGGTCGGGGGATGCTGAAAGTGATAACGAAATGTTGGTAGGACCTGGCTCATCGAGCTCGAACGGGTACAGAACTGAGTTGGGTGGTCCCGACAAAGACATTGGCGTCTCGTTGTCGGCGAGCAAAATAGAGTCTGAAATAAGAACATTGCCAGCTTGGTCCGAAAGAGATGATGGCATAGAGTTGAGATTCGTAGCGATGGAGTTAGGCGCCCAAAGAACTCCACCGGGTTGGCCAGCAAAGAGCAGAGGCATCTCGCTGTCTTCTAGCGGGAGTGGCTCGAACAAGAAGCTTGTGTCGCCTAGCAGGCTTGAAGACGGAAGTTCGTTCGGATCCATTGCGGCTCAACAAGAAGCGAACGGAGCTCTGTCGGGAAAGGTGTGCGAGGGAAGAGGGGAGCAAAAAGGAGCAGCGGTGTTGTGGAGATGGAGTTTCGGAAATGCAAAAGACCTCAAAAGAAAGCCCACGTGGGCCTAGCAATGCTGAGAAACGCGTGAGATATGAAATGACTGCTCACTGATGCCAAGGAAACTTATTTCACGAGATGAGCAAACGGAGGTGAAAGAAAATAGAAAGGGAGCTAGCGGTGTAGTGGCTTGCGTTGGCCTATGAGGTTCATTACCTTGCTACAGCCTCTTTTTACTTGTGCAGCGAGGGAGAATGGAACGGAATCATTAGAGGGCCGTAGAATCTAGAGTTCCGTTCCGGTTTCCAAGGCTCTAACGTGACCTTGCTCTACATGAGTAGCATGGCATCATATGCAGCAAACACGCATGTAGGTGTGCTCGTTGACGATGAATATAAACGATAATAAAAGTTCCTTCCTTAGAAAACAAAGTTGATAACCCAATGGGGGGACGAGGGGAGCAGAATGAGCTACCGCTGCTATGCCATTGAGGCTATCACACTAAAGGTTTATGATAATGCAACTGTAATATCAGTAGGGACATGTTCCTCTATCGCTGTACACTCATCGTGAGCAATCTTAAATCTGTGAACCGTGAGAGTGAAACCATCAAATATAAACATCATCAACTTCCACCGATAGTGTTGAGGTGCAAAGGTGAGGGCACGCGGTTTGCACTAAACGTTCTCGGGGTATTCTTCTTCCGATCCGAGTCTCCGTGTCCAATGGGCCGACGTTTTCTAATTTTCTTGTGCTTGCTCGCCGTCACGATTTCTGAAGGAGAATGGATGCACCAGAGTCCCTTGAAGCCTTGCAAGCTCGTCACAGAAAGGAGCAGCGCGACCTGGTCGCCCGCCTCACCCAAAAGAAGAAATCAGCGACGAAGAAGACCCGCAAAGGCATCAATGATGAGTGTGACAGGCTGGAGCAAGAGCTTAAAGAGCGGCAAGCACAAGAGCTGGCGACTCTCACCGGCGAGAATTTAGAGGAATCCCCAGGAAACGAAGGGGAACCAGAGGAGCAAGATGATGGACGGGTTAACGGCCTCAAGGAGGCAGTGGAGGGCTTATCGATATCATCACCGGAACGAGACGGAACGGCACACCCTGCAGCACAAGCGAATGGGCCGAAGAAGAAGCCCAACCGCACAAAAGCACGCCTCGCCCGTCGCGCCGCCGAACAGGAGGCGCTCGCCACGCAAGCAGCAGACGAAGCGGCAAACCTTCCTGACCTCCGCGAACAGGAGCGAGCGCGTATGAAGGAGTACCTTGGAAAGCACGGCCTGCAAGAGAAGGAGATAAGGGCAGACGGGCACTGCTTATATTCTGCGGTTGCTGATCAGATGGAGATGACAGGCCTGGATGTGAAGCCAAGGATACTACCAAAGATTAACGTGGAAGACGGTGTTCCGGCATACAAGATTGTGCGACACGCAGCCGCGGGCTTCATCGAGCAGAACCCAGATGACTTTGTTCCTTTCATGGAAGAGCCATTGGAACAATATCTGAAGAAAATTAGGGAAACTGGCGAATGGGGTGGACACATGGAGTTGATAGCGCTGGCGAAGACATATGGGGTCCAGATAAATGTGCTACATGGCGACGGAAGAGTGGACAAGATTGAGCCCGAGGGTGCTAACTCGGGCGAGGGTCCCGAAGAGATTTGGCTAGGCTATTATAAACACAATTTTGGACTTGGAGAGCACTACAATTCGCTACGGAAAACACCTTGAATGCGAATAGTATTCTAGCCACTAGCGTGTGGTGTTGAGTTGCCAGGAGCATCTAAGAACGGGCCTCTCTGGCCACTCAAGGAATGATATAGGCTCCGAAGATACGCTCTGAAGAGATCGACCCCTCATCTGTGTTTCCAGACGCTGACCCGATCTGTTACCTCTCCATCTTTGATGCCAACTGGGTTCGTTCGTACGGGTTTCCAGTGAGCCACTCGCACCAAGGCCTTTTCGCTCTCCGGCCTATCCGTCTTTACGACTTTGCCTGTCTCATCATAGGATATGTCCTCGCCTGGCCGCTTCAACAATTCCTCATACACAAGCGATGGCGAGGCAAAAGGAGGGCCGCCGGACGCTGGAGGTTTAAAGGTAGGAAACTCGAGGCAGATAAGAAGGCCGTCCGGTGCAAGAAGCTGGGTCATCCGCAGGGCCCAGGCAGAGCGGAGGGAAGGTGGAAGCGCACATTGAAACTAGACCAATCAACAGCGCTCAACGTAACGCAAATCTCAGCTCCAACTCACAGTGATGTCGTAGATCAAATCAAACCCCTCTCCAATCCCACCAGCGGCTTCTGCCCAATCGTCTTTGAAGAAATCGCCCAGGATGGCCTTGGTACTGCCCTTCCCAATCTTCTCGTCCTTGATACAGTTCTCGCCCTCCTTGCCCTCGCCAGGATTCTGGAGATACTCGGCCGCCGCCTTGACCGCGTTCTCGCTGACCTCAAGCCCGTAGGCGTCGTATCCATGAGCCGCCAAGAGCACCAGGTCGTATCCCTTCCCGCACCCAGGTACAAAAGCACGCTTTCTGCTGCCATCGGATTTCAGAGGGCCGCCAAGCAGATCTGTGCGCTCATTGAGAGTATCAACGAAAGCTGGATTGGCATACCCTCGATCCCAAGGAATGAAATCACCGGCTCTCCAGAGTTCGTCCCAGCGGGTGGGATGCGCGGATTCGTGATGGTTCGCGAAGTGCGAGCGCAGCCGGTCATGTGGGTGCGGGGCTCCGGTTGATGTGCTCGAGGCTGGCGCGCTCATTGTCAATTGTCAGTGGTCGATTGCCAATGCCAATTGATGCTATGGAAGATGCTAGGGATTGCTGCGGCGGTTGTACACGAGAGTTGGTGCTGAGGCGTGTTTTATGGGAGGGATCCGACATGCTGTGCGCCTTCGGTATGCTGCCAAGCACAGCCCTCGCGGCTCCACTCCGAGGGATCACTAATTGACATCTCAGATGATGGGTTGCGCCCGGATGGCTACGCCGCATGCAAAGCACGATGTCGGAAAAATGTACGAGCAGATCTCATATACATATCGGATCTGAAACACTTGGCAAGGCCACGATTCCAGCTGCAGATCTACCATACTGTGCGCTGCCACTCGGGTCTGCGGACGGGGCCCTACCTCCCGCCGAAATCTGAACATGTCGAGTCAATCTCCGGAGCCATCACGACGCCAGCACCCAACACCACGTACCAACTCGCAGAAGTCTACCAGTGCCGCACCGCGGCCGCTGCGCAGCGCACACCCACATTGCACGCTTTTCCGGCGATTATCACCGGGAATAAGCGTCTACCCCGCTGTGGCCCACTCCCGCTGCTGGGATTGCTGCTCCGCGGCGGTGAACGACGGCAATTCGGCACAACACCGCGTTGGACTGCTTGCCGGCCGTGGCGCGTCAATAATGGCCGACTTATCGAGTCTTCACGTCTCGGCGACTTTTCTGGACCATGGCCCCGACCGATGTTTTCTACTCCCGACCGCCCGTGGCCTTGAACTATTGCTTGCTCAACTCCCAGAGGCGGTTTGAACTGCAAGTTCGCGACCCTCGAGCCCGGACAGGACACAACCGTCGGCCGAGGTCCATTTGAGTTAGGATGCAAGCAACCGATCAATGACGGAAAATCGAAGACACCCAGTGGCGTTATCCGGACTCCAGGTTGCCATTTAGGAATTGACGAATGCTGAAGCCTTTCAATTGCGTCCAGCATGACAACCTCCCGGGAAAGGCCGCCAGTGCCGGGGTCAAACACCCATCCTGTCCACGGATCGCGCACATCAATCCAGAAAGCCGAGGTAGCAAAAGACATGGAAGAAACATCCGGAAAAGACGATGATATATCGATAGTTCACTTCCGCGCCTCAACTTCAACCGAGCGTGATTCTGAAGCCCACCCCGACTCCACGCCGGAACCCCCAGTATCTCTATCACAAACCACATCCGTAACCATGGAAGCCGTCGTAGTAGAGAGAAGTAGACGGAGAGGCCTATTCGCCCGTCTGTCCCTCGTTCCAGAAGTCGAGAACCCCTACCACTACGCTCGGAAAACGAAGTGGTTCATCACCGTCATTGTCGCTTTTTGCGGCATGGCGGCGCCCATGGGCTCTGCCATCGTCATGCCCGTATTGCAGGAGATTGCAGATAAATATGGCGCCTCGCATACCATTGCAAATATGAGCGTTGGCGTATATATGCTTGCCATGTCGATATTTCCACTCTGGTGGTCCTCGTTTTCTGAGTCAACGGGGAGAAGGACAATCTATATTGTGTCGTTCGCATTGTTCACGTTGTTCGCCGTGCTGTCAGCCGTTGCAACAAATATTTCCATGCTAATCGTCATGCGGACGCTCTCTGGAGGCGCTGCTGCATCTGTACAAGCTGTTGGTGGAGGAACGGTAGCGGATGTGTGGGAGGTCAAAGAGCGCGGACGAGCTATGGGGCTCTTCTACCTCGGGCCCCTATGCGGTCCACTATTTGCCCCTATCATTGGCGGAGCACTCGGTGCCGGCTTCGGATGGCGAAGCACACAGTGGTTCCTCGTAATCTACGGGGGCATAACGGTCGTTCTAGTCGCGTTCGCCCTTCCTGAAACCCTACGACCCAGGAAACACACCACTACAACCCCTCCACCACAACCGCCTACAGAAGAAAAAGACTCCCCGCCACCAGACCTTACCCGAGTCTCAACCCGCCAATCCGTAGCCCTAAAGACGAAATCCTACCTCTCGACCATCCGCCGCATATTCTTTGACCCGCTCACCGTCCTTGCCTGGCTCCGCTTCCCGGCTGTTGCCCTGACAGTCTATTATGCCTCCATCACGTTCGGCGCTCTCTACTTCCTCAACATCGGCATCCAAGCCACCTTCTCCGCCCCACCTTACAACTTCTCCACGCTCATCGTCGGTCTCTTGTACATCCCAAACTCGCTCGGCTACCTGCTAGCCTCCATTTTCGGCGGCCGCTGGATCGACAAAATCATGGCGCGTGAAGCCAAAAAGGCAGGCCGCTACGACGACAAGGGCAAGCTCATCTACCTGCCCGAAGACCGCATGCGGGAGAATGCGTGGGCGGCCGCGATCCTGTTCCCCGGCGCGCTTATTTGGTACGCGTGGACGGCGGAGAAGGGTGTGTTCTGGGTGGTACCCATGATTGCGAATTTCTTCTTCGGCCTCGGGTCGATGCTCATCTTCAGCATGGCGACGACCATGCTGACCGAGTTTATGCCCCAGCGCGCGTCGGCGGGCATCGCGATTAATAATTTCGTGAGGAATATCTTCTCGTTTGTGGGCGCGGTGGCGGCGGAGCCGCTTATTGCGGCAATTGGGAACGGGTGGTTGTTTACGATTTTGGGGATTTGGAGCCTGGGGAGTGGGGTTGTAGTTTTGATGACTATGAAGAGGAGGGGCCGGCAGTGGAGGGCGAAGATGGGGGAGGAGCTGGGGTAGCGAGTGGTTGGATGGATGTTATTGTATTGTGGGGTTGGGGTTTGAGCGAGCATGGCGTTGGGGGGATAATTTAGACTTCACGATGAACAATGAGAGAGGAAGTAAGGACTTCCGCTAATAGCTAGCAATATTTGGGAGTCGTGGTTGAACGTGCCTCGAGTGGCCAACAATAGCTCACCCAGAACACGGCAAAGCTACTCCAACGAACCATGGCACCCCTATTTAACTACGAAATGGCTTATGTCCACAAATTGCTCCTCCTACGAAAGCAAAGCCTAGCTGTCAGTCAAGTTCCGTAAGCCGAGGTATCTCTTCCGATGGGACTATTACCAAAGCCCAGTGCTTGAGTGGAGGCGCAGCCTTCAAGGCGGAAGAGCTCCGGATGATTGGTGTTCCATAGCTCATCTCCAGAGTCGGGACGAAGGGAATGAAAGCACCTGAAGATGACTAAATGCACGCGAAGCTCAAAGGAGAAAGGCTAGCTTGGGGCGTGGGACTATTCGTGGCGGACGATTTGAGTGTGATGTTGACTACAGTAATAGGGTGATAGATGCATAGCATTTTGCGGACGTCAATTGAGACACATGTAGGTCTTTTTATATGATCTTTGCCGTGTATTGAGAAAAAGTGATTATCCATTTGAAGCCCTTGAGCCCGGTGAACAACAATCTACGGACCCCGTCTAGAAGTTATATAAAGGGGAGTTCCGTAATTCTGGGTTTCAGTTCATATTTATTTGCCACTCAAGGTGTCTTTTCAATCAAAAATGATTGTCCCTCTCCATTAAATCATGTCACGAAAGTCGGATACCGACTCCTCTTCCGAATCACCGGTCCCCACTTGAAAAACACAAACGGAATCGGCAGCATGGCCGCAGACAAGAAGCCCAGAAGGCTTGTTGCCCAGCCAGTGCCCATGGCCGAATACACTGTTTATAATCAGTTTTAATTACTCTGACCTGATAGTTCATAAGAACCGAAATCCCAATTACCCCAAAAAGGAATGGAATACTTACTCTGAACCGTGAACAATGGAAACACAGCACCAAGCACATATCGAAAGATCCCATTCGCCGCTATCGCACTCGCCCCATTCATCGGCCCGTACACATCAACGCAGTACAGGGCCGCCGACGTCTGCATCATAAATAATTAGCACTCAGCTCCCAGCAACATCCCCACACCAACACAAACACAGAGCGTATGAGTAGGAGCACGTACAAATAAACACAAATTCCCCCATGCAAATGGCACCCCCGCAAGCACCGGCACCACCCAATGCACCCCCCTATCCGCCGTCCACCCAAACCAAAACAGCCCCACCGTAACCCCCACGCCGCCCACCATCATATTATACAGCCTGTGTTCTGGCGCCGCGTGGTGGCAACCCGCAGCGACAGCTTTGCGGAAATGCTTTTGATAGATGCCGCGGTCGATCAGGATGCCTGTTACGGCGGCGAGCACGACGCCGAGGCCGATGGATAGGAATGCGAGGCCGGTTTGCGAGACGGAGAAGAGGTAGGGAGCGGACTGGAAGATGAGGGGGAAGGCAGCGAAGAGGAGGAAGAGGATGGCAAAGGCGAAGGATGTGTAAAGTGAGAGGAGGAATACAACGGGCTGGGAAAATCAGTATTGTCTAACGGACGGGGAGATGGTAGGAGGGCGAGGGTGAGGATGAGCATACCTCAGTGAAGAGCATGTGGACCGGGCGAACCAGGTTCTGGATTAGTGTTGTTTTTAAGGAAGCATTGTGAGCGACATTAGGGGGTTGGATGCCCAGTTTTTGTGCTCGTCGGGCGAGGATGACGGGTTTGTAGGTTTCTTGGGTGGGGAGAGAGATTAGGTAGATGGCGAGGGTGATGAATAGCATGCACCATTGCGTCCATTGCCATCCCTTGTACTGGGCCGCATATCCTCCGACGATGGGTCTGTTCCATGTTAGTCGTACGCGTAGTGACCATGCCAGCACGAACTTACCCAAGAGCTGGGCCTAGAAATGGAGCCATAAGAAACATACTCGTAACCACGGCCCTCTGTTGTGGAGGAAAGAGATCCGCGTTTGTACCTGCTCCTACAGCGAGCGCGGGGCTGCCAGTTAAGCCTGCGAAGAACCTGCATACGATTAACGACCCGAAGGATTGTGAGAAGCCAGCGCCGAGCGTGAATAGCATGAATATTGGACCGAAGATAATGTATACAATCTTTCGACCATGGGATTCGCTGAGAGGTGCCGTGAGGACGGGTCCAGCGGCAAGTCCAACGACATAGACTGTGAGACCTATGAGAGCAGCTTCTCGTGAGATGTGGAAGTCGTGCATTAAGTCGGCAAGGGCAGGCGTATAGACCGAGGTGCCAAAAGTGCTGTATGGGTTGTCAGTCAGAATATGCATTCTTTCAGCTATATAGCTAAAAGAAAAGCCGTAAAAATAGGACGCGCTATGCTACGATTGATATGGCAGTCCATCGACAAAATGCGTGTGGGATTGAGTCAACGAACTTACACAGCAAAACCATACAATCCAGGAGTCGTCGCATGATAAACCCTCAACCACATAGGCCAATTATGCGGATTATCGGGATCATCAGGCCCATTCCAGTCATTCACGCTGATATCTCGCTCTCTTCCACTCTCTGCCTTCTCAATATCCGATGCCTGTCTAGGAATGTCATCGGTAGAGTTCTCTTGTGAACAAGGCATCGGTTCGTTTTCTCCCTTCTCCACATCTCTCTCTTTTGATCCATCTCCATCTTCCAGAACGCTGATAGAAGAGGAATGCTCCTCACAAAGATCTGAAGTGTTCATACTCGAGGAGATCAGTTCGATCTTGATTAGAAGGCGGATTGTTCGTCTTCTAGAGTGATTCACAGAAAATAGAAATAGTAACAAAGTAGACGTAGATATCAAGACCCCATACCGTTCACAGATGCGTCCATCAAGTGTAGCAGCAAGAATATATATTCCTTTTCCCCTTAGACCTCTTAGCTCGCTCCCTTGCCCAAAAACAGTCAAGCACCATCTTTCTGTGTCCCTCCCCCATATGCTGCAATAGGATCACTATTCAAAATTCTGAGTGCCAAGGTCTTCTGCCGAGATGCCTTGACATACAGAGTCAGCTAAAGCGTAGCCTCGGCCTAACATCGTGATAAGTAATCATGATCAAAGGGCGCGATTGACAACGAAATGTGTTCAAGAAGCGAAGGATAGTGTACATATCGCTTAGCGTTCTACGCGTCTACGTATTCCTGGCGATATTGCTTAGGAGCAGCATAAGCCTATCGTGTATTAGGAAGAGTCAGTGGATCCTTGGGTAGGCGAGTGGGGCGAGGTCATCAGGGGCGAAACGGGAGTACTGAACCCTTTGATGTTGAGAAAATATGACGGAATGTGATTTGAATCTATTGAGATTTGTCGGTGTGAAGCAACTGGCATGTGATATTATTCATGTTCCAATATGATCACATGATCTAGCAGTTCACCCTACGACATTACAATGCCAATTCGAACATTGGAACCCCCTTATCGCTCCAGACTGAATGAATAGAATGTCCTGCAAAATAAAAATAGAACTTTGTATAATCAGCCATCACAGTGGGATTGTGTACTCACGTCAATATTCCACAATACTATACCTGAATATCGTTCCATAACCCCCACCAACTTCGTCGGATAAATACCACCCTCCTGACGAGCCCGCCTAGCCACCCACCCCTCCTTTCTCTTAATCATCCGCTCCACAACTTCAAACGAGGAACTACTCACCGTCCTCCAAGCCCTCTGCACCTCAGTTAAGCTCCCCGATCTTCCATCGCCCTTCTAGCCCCCTACTCCGACTCTACAAAAAGGCTTCTAGTCGAGAAATGGGCCACTATCCCCGCCTTCAGCAACTACAGCATATCCCAGATCCAGACTGAATTCGGACAAGCGGCGAGCCTTACACATCAAGATTTCGAAGAAAATGTAGTATTCATGCGTACGCGTGTATACAAATGGGAGAGCTACATCTTGGAAAGCGTCATGCACCCGACTCTCAATTCAAACGGTAAGTATCGGAAGCTCTTAAGAGATATGCTCATAGCGCAGCCCATGTATGTAGGCCCGGACATTTCTGTCCTCCCGAATCGTGGTAACCGGGATTTTACTACTATTCTCCTTATGAAGGAGGCCATCCGTGCGTGCATACATGATCTAGAAGCTATAGAACTTGTACTGCAAATGATCGGGGATGTAGTGGCCTCCATCTACGCGAGGGTGACTCCGGAAAATCAAGATTATGCGAGCCGGCTCCGATCGTTCAGCATCGAGCATGCAGTCACGAGCCCCTTCACAGTGTCATCTCTCCCCTGCGGTCGCAAAGCTTTTACAACGTTTGATACATATGAGACGTTCGAGTACTTGCTGTTGTATAGGCGACATAACTATGTACCACGATGGCGTAGGTTAGCGAGACATGTTTAATCGGTATGTGACGTGGCGCATGCTATGCTAGGTCCTTAAGTGCGCCTTTATGCGCTTTATAGATTATGTGGAGTATCCCGAAGATGAAAAAAACTTATGGTGGGCGATTGACCTGAAGCTAGTATGGTGTCATACACTCTTAGAGCAGGCCAACTGGGTTCTTCAATCCGTTTGGTTACTACCTGCCTGACGAAATAGAGTCCGCTCAAAACTTTCTGGTCTTTGAGGATGTGGAGCTTGATGCTTTCTGGTTAGTGATTAAGGTCCAGGATTTTGCGACACAAATAAGTGTTAATCGGTGTGCAATTTATTCTATTTGCTATGAGAGCTTCACCATAGAGGATGGAGATGATGCCCCGATATAATTGAATAGGTATAAATACATCTTCCATGAGTTCTGTCCCTTTATACATGTCAACGGGATAGAGCGGTACTCAAATCGTTGCCCAAATTGTAGGGAGGAGATCTGTAGGCGAAGGGATCAACGAAGGAACCTCAAAGCCGATGCCTAAGCATAGAAGGCGGATAGGGCCTTTCATCTAAGAGCAAACTCCTGGTTGGGCTGTTAAGAAGTTCTTACAAATACATATGATACCCATGAAGTGAATGATACGTAGTCAAATATGAGTATAATATCAGCGGTTTCATTCCTACCATGTCGAAAGGAAATTTATTACTAGCGAGAGTCACTATCAGAAAGTAATACAAATGAAATTTCCATCTAGAAGCCAAAATTTTTTTTAAAACAAACCCTTCTAGGCTAGAGATAGAGTATGTCAAGGAGAAAAGTCCAAAAAAAAAAAAAAAACTACACGCAAACCAACCCAATCCACTTAGGCGAATACGTTCGAAGTCTAAGCCCCTCGACCCTCCAGATACCTAAAGGAATTTATTCGAGATTAAGAGCCCATTCCCATGGGATTTTGCTTCAGATATCCTTCACTTGTATGGAGAATACTGGCGCACTCCGAGCTGAAGGAGAAGTCCACTTTTCTATATACTGGATCGACTAGTAACTTTGGTGGATTCTCGCACAGTAATGTTTGCTGATAGGAATCCCTGATCAACGAGAAACTATAGGGTTTGGGTTTTGTCTATCTTCCCCCCGCCGGGATGCTGTTCATAATTGTAAAGTATCGGGATAAATGAGTTGGAGAACTGCGTTGATGCGTATGTATGGAGGATCAAGGCTATTTATACTGTCTGTCGGAGTATCACATGATATTAGGGCTAGATCTTAACAGAGATCGTGCCATAGAAATAACCTTACAATAGTAATCCAGCATTTGCTTATCTTTATCAAATTCCGCTCCATCATGAATAGAGGATTTTCTCGGTAGGTCTATAACAGTGCCATAATTTTCAACTGATGATCCCCCAAATATTGGGAGAGAGTCGTCCTCGTTCCAAATCCGTTTCAAGGAGAGCCTCTAGATGTATTAATCTATTGCTATTTCTGCTAAAAGCGCCACATCTCCTGGAGTGGCGCCTTCGATATTTAGAAGTTTATCTACGGCTGTTTTGGTATTCCCGTCCGCCGTTAGGTCGCGAAGGGCATTGAATCTTTCAACTCGTCCAAAATTAGATGATAAATGCTCGTCTTGGTTCTAGGAAATACCTTCCTACCCAAAATACTAGGCGTATTGGCTGACAATGGAGGCGTCACGATTTAGGCTCCATATGAGCCCTGCCAAAGAAGTTGGATTCGAATGATGCGAATTCCATGTCGTTGCTAGTAAGTTAAGGCCGGCGCTTCTGTCCGAGGGGGGCAAAAAGGTCGGGACTTAATCTATGTATACGGCGAGCTTTATAGCATTATTAGAGGTGAATGCCCTGATTAAATCGCTGAGGTTTGACATGCTACTATTGGAGACGTGAACCCTAACTCTAGCACGTCGAATAAAGAAAGGCCTGCTAGACCAGTTCACTCCGAGCCGGGCGTCTCCATCACCCGAGAGCCATACAGTTGTGCATTTCCGGCACCCAAACCTCAATCAGCCTAGTGCACCTTGCAAGCCTACAACATAGATATTAAGGCTACACTGAGACGAATATTGTATGCAATCGGCGCTCGGGTTGTGGTGACACTCGGCTGAGGGTGAATTAGTCTAACACGTTCGAGGGTGGCAGGTAGTGCTTTCGCGCTATCCGACCACTCTGCTAACCTGTTACGGTGCCCCTCCCTCTTCTCCTTCCCAACCCAATCGCAACATCACGGATAACGAGAGGAACTTGTGAAGATACACCCTCCATCGAGCAAACCTGAGCATGAAGAAAAACCGAATTTGGTCACAAGGGTCGATCGGATAGACAACGAACAAAGCATGCTGGGATTAGAAGTTTGTTGTATGTGCATTTGATAGGGCGTTTAATTATCTGTAGCTGGCGTAGGGAGATAGGATAGGCCGACCTAAGTGAATTCATCGTGGTTTTTGAATAGATGTTCGAGTTCTCCATATGGCCCCTCTTGACGTGCCTTTCAACATATTCAAGGCCTGTAGTGGAAGCAAAATAACTGTAGTTCGAATTTCAACACATTGACAGTTCGCAAATGCGAAGATCCGCGTTTAAGGCAAACATCAGCGGTAAGGCTTTGCATGCAACTTGCATGCAGGACCGTTTCTGACAGAGTATTATTAACGCAAAAACATCCCGCCGAACCCGACAGCCAGACACGCGAGCTGGGTCATCCTCTGAGAGTGGGTAGGCGATTGCAGAGTCTACTAGATCCCGATGATGAATGCGTTGTTTTTTGTTGTGGTTGCGAGGCGCTGGGTCCAATAGATTAGTCGCCGAAGCACAGACTGGTGAATTGATCCCGAGACCAGGGCGGCGGGTAAATGCGCAGTGATCATCCTAGTATGTACTGTCGATACCTTGATTACGCACGGCTCTATTGCCGGATTCTACTGTAGGCGTGCGCAACTCCCTTCTCAGGATGCCGAAATTGTAATGCGTGCGAGAAGTACGTGGTATTGCTGCAGATCTAGCGAGTGGAGGGGTTCAAAGCGAAATTACGAATGTCGCATGTAGATTGCATGTCGGCCCTGTATGTATCGATAAACTTTAGCGTGGCTTGCGTTGGCAGCAGCGGTTGCCTTTTCAGCAACCGACGATTGCGAATTGGGACAATGACAGGGAGCGGTTGAATGGCAGGTTGCCGCATCGTGATAGCGCTAGCTATGAATGCCGTGGGGTTAAGTTCAAGCAGATGAAGACGAGAAGCAATCTATAGCTCGAGCTTCGTATCGGTTGCCTTGTTCCAGGCAATCGTGCCCACAAACCAATCACATCCAGATTGATCTGTAATGGCAACTCCAGGCACCAATACCAACGAGTCCCCCGACTCGCGGCATTCACTGATCGTGGACCCAGCTGCCTGGTTTAGCGTGAGCGTGGACAACTTTATTGGATCCAACAACCATTGCACCGGGTCAAATGTAACCCGCTGCAACGGCACATACTATAAACTAAAAAAGTAAATGAAGGAAATGTAGGTTTGAGGGGCTGATGCCCTAGTTAGCTCTTGGTGAAGCCTAGGCGACTGCCTTGGACACTGTTGTTTGCGGCCGTGATGATCGTGACCTTGCTTGCAGGTGGCCGCGTCGATTAACGATTCTGTGCCAAGCTAGTAAATTCTCTGGAATTTGACGCTAGCTACCGCAACCGCACGGGCTGGTTAATGTTCTTCCCCGTATCTCCATCCTAGCAAAGGCATTAAAGATTTTGCATAGCCTGACTTAGGCGGGAGGGCCCTCGTAGTGCGTCGTCTCAGGCACGATTGAAGGTAAGCAGCTCCCACGTCTGGCGCCACCCTCGTATCCTCCATGAAAATGTTGCGACAAAGCCGTACTAGTTATTTGACTGGGTCCTGTTTTGTTTTGGCCGTTGTGTTTTGCATGTCCAGAAGACAGTAGGTATCCCGGAATTGGCGTCGGATTGAACGGCACAAAATACTCGGAAATTGATGTTGAAGTGCGAATGTGCGGGATGGTCTTAGGTGAAAACTTAGCATTCCAAGAGATAAGGGAAGCAATATGTCAGCCTGCAGAAATTCCTAGTAGACTCGGTAACCTGATGCTAATAACCCCTTGACATATCACCATCAATCTGGCGATACAAAATCCCCAGCTGGAAGTCAAAAAATCAGGCGTTTCAGAGTTTGAATTGCCGAGTGGTGTGCAGAGAGCTCGGATCATGAGCCTGAACAGTGAAGCGAGTCTGCCACAATTTAGACACTAGACGGGAACCACAAGGAAGACCGCCTTCACCAAATAGGTGGAGGATCGGCAGCTGACCCCACGCTATAGCCTATGGCACGACACTAAAAAGATGTCGCACGAAGATGGCCCAAAGCGTGGTAAGGTGGTTTGCCTGTTTCCTGAACTGATGGCGTCCAAGCGATCTGCGCACGGCTAGGGTGGACTCTCATGACCGGTACGACCGCCGATGCTAGGAAATTTCCAGGTCTTTAACTTTCTAGGCACCCATCCAGCTGAACTCAAAATGGCCTGCGAGTTCCTCCTTATTTCATCCCAATTTTGGATAGCTGATTTGCCAAGGTGTGTATGCGGACCGCCATATACTCAGAATCTTCATCTTGCTCCGTCGACCACACCGACCCCTCAGACGCTTTTCAAAAGGCTCGTTGTCCATGAAGCGGGCACATAAAATCCGAACGAGCGTTCGAGATCTGCTAACCATCTGTAATAGTAAACTTTGAACAGGCCTCTGCTCAAAACATCAAAACGAGATTGACCAGAGAAGCACTTGGGAAGCCGTTTAGGAACAAAAAAGTTATATGTAAGAGTAGAAGAGACTCGGTAAGAAGATTGTGTTGGAAGAGGTTCTACCTCGCTGATAAGTTCTCAGCTCGGTACGCTTGAGGGCGATTGAAAAGGCTTAAGAGTTGCAAGCTTATTGCCAACATGCTCGATAGTAATCCCAAGACGTCGATTCGATGTTTGTCTGAAGAGAATCTGAAGTTACACAATGCCGGTCATCCCAAAGTGAGCGATTCAGACTGAGATCTGGAATGTCAAGACTGATATACGACCTATAGGAGGATAACAACTTCCAAGTGAGCTTGATCTTGAAAGAAAGAGCTCAGGTCGCTGAGCAGGAAATATTTCGTCGAATGTTTGGTGACGCGAACGACTTCGAGGCGGAACAGCTCGGCGTATCGAATGAAGACATGGCGCCCCGGCATACAGCATTTTGGGAAGCATTAAAGCTCTATTCCGGATCATTTGCATCTTCGGAGACACCGATGAATAGATTCATTGCGATGAGCCCAGCAAATGATGCCCAGCCTTGGATAGCGAAGGAGGTGATGGAAGAGAATGGAATTAAAGTTGGCGACCTCGAAACACTTGATCTCCGGAAACTTGTCTCGGAATTGATCGAAGAGAGTACACGCGAAGACATCAGGGAAAGTAGCACTGGGAGTCCTCGTCCATCGTCGGATACCCTAACAACAACACGGTTGAAGGAAATCAGGAATGCAAGAAGAGAGGGAACAAGAATGCGAAAAAGAATTAGCGTCCGAAGGCGCAACCGGAAGGACAACCTTTAGCCCCCAAACAACGCATCGAAATAACGGTATGCCCTTATTTTCTTTCTGCAAGCAACGCACCGAGATAATGGGATTTTTTTTTTTCTGCTTTCCTTTTGAGCTCTTGCTTATGGGAAGGGGGACATTCTCAACTAGGGTAGTCACGTGTCTGATGATTTACGGTAATGGCAATCCATCCTAGAAAATAATGTTAGTAATTAATGCAGCTATTTCACATGGATGCAGACTTGCACCGCGTCCTGGCAAATGGCGAAGGACTCGTCACGAGATCCCAGCAGGAGCGAATCTTAGAAGGCCAAGGCTAGTCCGCCGCGAGTCTTGTCCCACCCTGCTTCGCGGCAGGAAGAACGATTCTGCAGGTCACGATGCACTTTTGGTGGCAATAATGGTATTTGTTTCGAATTTGTTGATTGTGGCTGCAGAGTGGGCTGCACGCTGACGGACCACGCACATGACAGTCGATCCGGCCTTCCACAGTCCCACTAGCCGTAATAGCGAGTGTATAAACAGAGAATGTAGATATCCCGGGCCCCAACGATAAAATATAGTGGAAAAGTAGTGCTGGAGAGGCAGCGAAGATGCAAGAATACGAGGGCGTCGAGAGAAGGGGTACATATGGGGACGGACCCGTAGCACTAGGAAGGGAAGGCGCCTATGTCGGGCTACTCTCGGGCCGACTGCGGAGGAAGAGGGGAATTGTGAATCGTAGCACGATGGGCGACGTGGGAGAATGAACTATCTCCCGCGAGAATGGTTGTCCCTCCCTCGATTGTCCGTGGGCCAATTGCTGCCGGCGAAGCACAGCTGGCAGCTGATATCGTCTTCCTCACCGCCTTCTCTCTGCAGGCCGACGCTTTCCCCGAGTGAAGCTACCGTCCTGGTCCAATGCAGTCCCTCGGGGACATTGAGGCCTTGGCCACGAACACCTTATTATCTCCGCCATTGAGGATAGCGTCCGCCATTGTTCCTAATTCTTTGATTCCTAGTTTTCCCTTCTTCTAACGCCCACCTCAGGAAGCTTTATTGTCGCTGCCTCGTGACTCTGGTCCGTGCCTGCATCTCAACAGCCCCGCCCCCACCCGGTACTCCCTAAGTACCGTTCGTCAACACAAAGTCTGCTAACTTGCGTCACCAGCTAACAAATCTTTGTTGCGACCGCTTCAGACGCTGATATTTCTTCACTGCCTCGCTGTGCCTCCCCTCATAGCATGAGCTCGCAATCTTTGAAGCCCAGACAATCATCCACGCTCGAGCCCGATCCATACGCTGCCGCCCATATCTACTACGGCAACTCCCACCGCAGGAAGCATGACAGAGCGCGGACATATTCTGCGGTACGTCGGACCTGGTGCCAATTAATTCGTTCAATTCCGCTGATGGACTATAGACAGTAGAAGATTCTGGCCGCAACCGCATCGTCCATAAAGTTGACGGCAAGTTTGCTGGTCGAAGAATCAGCCATGGTACGTAGCATCCGGTTTCGATTTGCTGCAAGGGCAGTGGCTGACAAGTATAGATGAGGTTTCTCTCCAACCGCGCAAGTTCCTGATTCATGTCGACCAAACGCTTAAAACTCTCCTCTCGAGGGAGGATACGGACAATAATTACCAGATAACGATTGACGACCAAGGTCCCAAGGTAAGCTTCTGTCCGTAAGCAGAATCCAAGTTTGTGGGCTAATAACGACAGGTCCTTTCTCTTGGCACCCTCGCGTCCAATGCGCACAACAAATTCGATGTGCGCGGAAACTATATGCTCTCGAACCTGTTACAGGAACTCACACTCGCCCAAGACTACGGACGCAAGACCATCGTGCTCGATGAGGCACGCCTAAACGAGAACCCGGTTAATCGCCTCTCTCGTCTGATCACTCACTCTTTCTGGGACGGTCTCACGCGTCGTATCGATGGCTCGAACATTGCCAAAGTTGGGCGCGATCCTAAAGATTGGACCTCCGACCCACGCCCTCGAATCTACGTGCCCAAAGGCGCCCCCGAGCAGTATGAATACTATACCCGCATCGCGAGGGAACATCCGGAAATGCGGCTCGACGTACAATTGCTGCGGGAGAATTGTGACGGTGAAGAGTACGTTCGGGATTTGAATGATGCTCCAGGGCTACTCGCCATTGCCATGGAAGAATGGACCGACCCACAAACGGGCAAAAAGGACTTGAGGGGGCTTCCATTTGTCGTACCTGGTGGTCGATTCAATGAGCTCTACGGTTGGGACAGTTACATGGAGTCGCTCGGTCTGCTCATTAATGACCGAGTCGACCTGGTCAAGGCTATGGTCATCCACTTTTGTTTCTGCATTAAACACTACGGAAAGATTCTTAACGCTAACCGAACCTATTATCTCTGTCGTTCTCAGCCGCCCTTCCTTACTGACATGGCTCTTCGCGTATATGACCGTATCAAGCATGAGCAGGGTGCCCAGGATTTCCTGCGAGAGGCTACTTTGGCCGCCATCAAAGAGTATCATACGATATGGATGAGCAGTCCACGCCTCGACCCCATCACTGGGCTGAGCCGGTATCGCCCTGGTGGACTTGGCGTGCCTCCTGAGACTGAGGCGTCACATTTTGAACACATTCTGACTCCCTATGCTGAAAACCATGGGATGAGTTTTGAAGAATTTGTGGATGCGTACAATCACAGGCGCGTCAGTGAACCTGAATTGGATGAGTATTTCCTTCATGATCGAGCTGTTCGGGAGTCTGGACATGATACTTCGTATCGTCTTGAAAAGGTGGCCGCAAATCTAGCCATTGTTGATCTGAATGCTCTGCTCTTCAAATACGAGGTCGATATCGGCCGCATCATTCGCACCCACTTCGGTGATAGACTGCATATTCCAGCTGAGTTCTGCGGCCCGGGCATGCAACCCAACTATGTAGAGACTTCGGCAGCATGGGAGCGCCGCGCGAGAAAGAGACGTTTGGCGGTCGACAAGTACCTTTGGGACGAAGCCGCAGGTATGTACTTTGACTACGACACCGTCAAGCAGGAGCGGACTGGCTATGAGAGTGCTACGACTTTCTGGCCAATGTGGTCCGGCCTCGCCACCCCTCGACAAGCAGCAGTACTTGTATCTCAAGCTCTTCCCAAGTTTGAGGTGTTTGGGGGGTTGGTTTCCGGAACCGAGAAGTCCCGCGGTGCCGTGGGCTTGGATCGCCCCAACCGACAATGGGACTATCCGTTTGGATGGGCCCCGCAGCAGATTCTTGCTTGGGTCGGCCTTCAGCGTTACGGATACGATGCTGATGCGCAGCGCTTGGCCTATCGATGGCTATATATGGTCACCAAGGCATTTGTCGACTTCAATGGTGTTGTGGTGGAGAAGTATGATGTCACTAGACCTATTGACCCACACAAAGTCGAGGCAGAGTATGGCAACCAGGGAAGCGACTTTAAGGGCGTGCCTCGTGAAGGGTAAGTAAACCGCGTTTCTATCATCCATGGATGATACTGATAAAGGATAGATTCGGTTGGGTCAACGCCAGCTACATCTACGGACTCGAGCTGCTTAGTGCTCATCAGAAGCGTGCTCTCGGAGCACTAACGCCTTGGGATAGTTTCGTCAAGGCGACAGAGGCCCTAGGGATGATTTGAACGCGATCCGCATTTGGAATTTTCCAACTTCACGATTGCATTGGAGCATTAGGGAGCATTAGACATGCTAGACATTTGGTGACATTCTTCGACATGGCCTCCGTTGTTTTTGGATTGTTCCGCTAAAACGCGAGCACAATTTGGCAATAGCGGAATATTAATTATCAGTGGGCATAGGCAGCTGAGGTTTGAGCGTTGCAAACCTAGGCATAGAGATTGATGCGTAGTACAGCGCCGTGTGGTAGACGCAGGCGTTAAGATAGAGCTCTATCGGCGAAGCGGTGACCTAGAAAATATCTAAAAACTATTTCTGCATTCAATGCTCATTTTTGATGGAAGGATTCAAATAAGTGGAACGTGAATGTGTGGTATGTTAGGGCCGCGCTAGAGAAGGGCGGCCAAGAAGGGCGAAGCGTCTAGAAAGGCTGGCCAGAAGCGAACTAGCGGCCGCTGATTATGAAAGGACACTGCCACGAATGTGAGTCGGAGGTAGCGGGCAACACATAACACTCACCGCCACCAGCACATCTCTCTACTACCTGCACCAAACAACATTCCTCAACCCTTTGCTACATTGTCGCCGGCGAGCGGTACGCAAACAGCCTACCCCGGCATACATCTATCGCGGATCCACAACCCGAGCGACCCCGCCATCGTCATCCCATCCGCAACCTCCCATCAGACATCACAACCACATCTCCAAAATGAATAACGACTGGGACACCGTCACCAAGATTGGGTCTCGCACCCGGGGTCCCGGTGCCGGGCCCCGCGAGACCGTCATCAAAGGCAAGAGCGCCCTCAACGCCGCGCAGCGTAGCGGCGCCGTTATCTCCACCGAAAAGAAATATGGCAGCGCCAACGCCGTAAGCTTCCCCACCATCAAACAAGACTTTCATCGTCAAACAGCCCAGCTAATAATGCACAGTCCTCATCCGGCGGCGAGGGCCAGCGCCTCACGAAAGTCGACCGCAACAACGACATCACGCCCCAGAACCTCGTCACTTCGGAGCTCGGGCAGGTGATTGCGCGGGCGAGGAGCCAGATCAAGAACGACAAGGGCGGGGCGATGACGCAGAAGGAGTTTGCGGCCAAGCTGGCGCTGCCGCAGACGATGGTTGCGGATTACGAGCGCGGGACTGCAACAAAAAATAATGGGCACCTCAAGAAAATGGAGAGGGTACTGGGTGTGCAGCTCACGGGCGATAAGAGCAAATGGGGGAAGGAGATTGAGAAGCCGGGAAAGAAGAAGTAAAGGGTTGGAGATCAGAGAGTTTAGCTTGCTTTTCTTAGGCAGTGCAAATGGGGTGATAGGCCGTGAGGATGTGGGTGTCCTGGTTAGCGGGCGTTTTTGGTTAGATTAGAGATTATGAGAAAATAAGAGTAGCATCGAAGACTAGTCTATCCGTGGCTTTTTATCGATTGAATGCTTGGATTTGGCATTATGCGTATGCTTTATATGTAGTCGGATTCTTGGACTAGAGAAATAGCTGATGAACGTGATTTTTGAATGCTTGGTTCTAATATTCGTTCAAAAGACCGAAGTATCCTCGTGTTTAGCTTTGCGATATGTACAATCGCGCCCTTTACCCTCGAAACATTCTGTTTGCAATTTAGTATCTGCTGCTCTGTTATATGCAGTATTCTCCATATAATATCTCACCCTTCCTGCTCTTACCAAAGTAAACCTATCTTCTGCTCTAGCGCATGTGCGGCAACAATCTGTTGTAGCTGATGGTCGGGGCGGGGAGGAAGAGCGTTTCGTCTAATTCCGGATGAGGCCCTCTCGTTCCATCAGCGTATATGTATTTCGCGCCGAGAATAAAGTTTCATAACTATTTTTTTTTAATTAAAAGAAGTAGGAATGGATTCCCGCATAAATCCCGTCAACATTCAATTCTGAATGCGCTTTATCATATTCCATCGTTGTACCGCACCACAGCTACCATCCATCCTTCACCTTGCCTACCCACCCGCATGTACAACCCCCCACCACCCACCCATCCCAGGACTCACTATCCCCAGCCATCCATTCCCCAAGTACCACAACCGCATCCTCACCTATTTTTAGCACATCTCACAATCCCTGTCCTACCCTTTCCCCCCCCCCATGAACCATATGTGCATAATCTTGGTGTATGGGCGCGTGCTCGGTCGGCCGCTGGCCGCGCCACGCTCGCCTGTCCCGCGCGAAAAAAGGGACGTCGCGCATCACAGCCTCGATATTACTTTTTCCCCTTCAAGGTTGAGGAAGGCGGTACATGTTGTGAGACGAGATAGCGTGGGCGGATATACGGCCGTGGCATACCAGAGCTTTTCAAGACGTGGGTGGAAGCGCTGCTTTTGACGGATCGATTGATTGATGCGCATATATGTCCTCGCGACCACCTATCTACAACTCCTCTCCAGAACAAATCGGCCTTGCCACCCGGACTAATAACAGATATCTATGCAGCGCGAGACAAGGCGGCTCTGCGAGACAGAAGCCAGGGCATCGTGTACATATTTTACCCATGTCAAATAATATCTAATGGACGCCCGACTGCGGCGCAAACTAAGGCTACATATATGTCTTGCACTCTAGAGGCTGTGTTGTGTATTTGTATTTATGTTCATATAGATTGACGCCTGATATTAGTAGGCTTGTCTTTGATGCGAACGCCCTGGATCGTTTTGTGGGGTAATCGTTAGAGCTAAGTCCGGTGTGTCGGGCGGAATGGAAGGATGAAGAATGGTGAGGTAGGCAGGATGTGTGGAAATTGGGAGAGGATGGGTTCGAATAGAGAGGAGATTATGGGGTAAAATGGATAGATGCTAGTGGATATATGTATCATCCTGATGAATACAACAACACGACTGCCTTCGGCCCAAGTGAGAGAATTGGCAAACTTAACAGAATCCCACCTATCCTTACCCATCATCCTAAGCCATATATCGATGCGGGGAAATAAGAAATCCACAAACAAGCACTCCTTCCCTCATCCACTAACATGCAACTGTCTCTCCGAAATGACGCTATCATCCTTCCTGCAAACATGTGGAGATCATAGGGTACCAAAGGGATCTCAGAAATCCCGCAATCAATCCTGTCCATTGTAGGAATACACACATGCACGCGGCAGGAACAACAAGCCTTCCACTAAAATAAGAGAATACCATCCGAACCCCATCATCAAACATGAATAATTATCACGTAACACATATCCAACACATCGGACCCAACATCGCAACTCCAATACAATAGAACAAAAGCCTCAAACGAATGGCATGAATTGAATCGAACCCGCACTCCTGAGTGCCCTCGGCCTTTCCTCCAACCCAATCTACCTATCCTAAAAAGACAAACCCCAACCCTTACACAAAATCTAAAACACCAATGTTTAGCCCCCACCCAACCTTTTAAAATGACCAATACCTCTAAATCTATCCCTATATATACAAGAAAAGCATACACACAAAAGTACACAGTACTCGAACAAAGGCTCAGCGCGTCGCGTGAGCAGCCTCTTCCTCCTCTTCATCGATGACATATAAGCCCAAACTCCCCTCGTGCTCGTGCTCGCACTCGCAGCAAGACCCACGCATAGCTCGCGGTGACATGGCAATCCCCGCGGCGCCAAACACGACAGTGCCGCCATTCATGCTCCACTCCATGTCCTCGTCGCTCTCATCCTCTGCCTCTTCCAATGGCAGCACTTGGATCCTTTGCGCACCGAGGTCGAACTCGAGAGCATCGGATTCCGTCCATGGATGGCTATTCAGGCTCGTTGAGCGGGTGAGCGCCGGCGGAGACTGCGTGGGGGGGGCCGGGAAGGAGAAGCTACGGCGCGTGCGATTTTGGAGTTGCTGCGCTCGACGAGGGGACGGAGGGGGTGAGGGATAAGCCATGTATTCTTCGCCAGACGAGCTTGAGCGGCGGGAAATCTCAGGGCTTGCGGGTGGAGAAGGGTATGCTGAGCTCGCCGGACTAGGAGCCAATGAACGGGTCGAAGACGAAGCACTCCCATCCAATGCCATTTCAGAAGCTGCAGAGAGTGTCGAACGGCTAGAGTGGAAAGACTGCGCTGGGGAAGGCTCGCGAGTTGGAGGGTCCGAGGAGGTTCCCGCTGATTGTGTCTGCGGAAGTAATGGTTGTTCCACTTCAAGCATCAATGTCGACGGGAACATGAAATGTCTTGGAGACCTTGCGGGCGATGACGCCGTTGTTGCTTTAGAAGTGGATGAGATACTGACTGGACTCGACGGTACAGAAATCTCGGATGAGCTGCTGTCCGAGTCGGCGGCAACGGAGCTTGCGTTGGTGGAGTATCCCGATGACGAGCTTGCAGTGGACGATCCAGTATTGGAGCGCGATCTTAGGCCCGAATTGGACCGCGACCTACTTCTCCTTCTCCAGGCAGAAAGTTCTGCAGAGCGCAAGAGGTTCTCATCTAATGTCCGTAGATTGATGGGCTTTGGCGTATGAATAACTGTCTTATATGTCCGAGCGGGTGCCTCGCCACGGACGAGGCTGTCGTATACCGGACGAGAAAGGGAGGGGTAAGTCATGATGGTCTCGATGGTGGGCAATGGATGAATGAATGGCGGTAATGGCCCTGCCTTCCGCGTCCGCTTGTCAACCTTGTTCGGATTTGGGGAAGAGGGAGGGGAAGCTGTTGATTGTTAGGCGGGTCATCAACGGATTTGAGGAATATAAAGTACTTACGTTTCTTTTTGCTCCCGTCCGAGTGGCGCGATGAACGTGTGTTCACGCACCCATCATTGCGCTCCTCCGCCTTTTGAGGCCGCGGGTTCGAGGCGCCCCTTTCCATGGGAGCCCTTCCAAGACCTTCTGCTGCGGAGAAGGAGGACAGTTGTTGAACTTTCTGCATGCTTCGTGTCGATAACGTAGCGAGCTTGCCACGTCGGCCGGGTTGTTGAGAGAGGCAGCGAGCGTGATGTTGATCAAGAGGAGGAAGAAGAGAAGGAGGGAAGCGATGCTAGGAGTGGACGACGTGGAAGCTGCCAGCAGACGAGGCATGAATGACAGCCAATGGATAGGTGGTGTCCTTGTGCGGCTCGCTGTTGAAAGTGGACAGAGTAGATGCTATATATGATAAGGATTGACTTCTTGGAAGGAATGATTGTGAAGTGTCCAAAACGAGCGGCGAGGTTATTCTATGAGGATGATTTGAGAGAAGAGTATACCTGGTCTTATACAGACATGTTCATCCGTCGAGCATCCTATTCTTGAAGCTCGGCGCCCTAGATCCATCCCGCGCCCGACCCAGCCTGAGGAAGGCAGTGTAGAGGATCAAAGAGGCGACCATGGTGTTGGAGGCGTTGGCGGAGTCGCAACCAATCCCCTGCGCCCGAGCGCGTAGGGCAGAGGGTAGGTAGTTGCAAAGGCAAAGCCAGATTGGCAGTTGGTCGTAAGATGGCCAGAAGGCTCAGCCAGGTTTGAAGAGAAAGCGACCCAGCGAATTTGCTGCCGAACATGAGCCGCAAAGAACGTGTGACCCCTGCGGAGGCCCTGGCGCAAGGGATGCACGATGCAAGATGCAAGATGCATGATGCACGATGCACGTTGCACGACTTTTTTGCAGACCAGGCGAATGGCTTACTTGGCTTACAGGCGAATGCTTTCACTGCACCGCAAATAAACTATCCTCTTAGCTAGAAACAGCTGGCGGGGTGAGTTACAGCCGACTTGGAATTGGGTCAGAGATTCGAAACGCACCAGGCGAGGCGCAGATACGCGTGAGAGTCGAATCAACTATTGGCTGACGACCGGGGCAGCCAACCAACGCTTGTATCCGATGCGACTATGTACGGCAAGGCGGAGCAAACGTCGTGCCAGAGGTTCCCCGCGGACGAGACCGCCTCGCGACAGAGAGCGAAATTAGCGGGGGAGGGCATTGACAAGAGGCACGTGCAACACCTATCCTGCCAAGGGCAGTTAAGCCATTCGGGAGCTGATCTCGTTTGGGAATGGAACTCTGACGAGAGCGCAGACTAAGAGCGACGCCGTCGACGTCAACGGGAGGGCCCTATCACAGATGGCGGCCGCGAGTCGTGGACATCCTCAGAATCGGGTCCTAGCTGGTTTGCTGAGGCGACGAAGGATGAGACCGTTCGTCGTAGGGCTGGCTATGTACCTGGCTACTGTGGTGGTGGTGGACCGAACTACGGATACACGTGTAGTCTATTTCGTTCCGAGCCGATTCCGAAGAGTTCAGATCCTCCTAGGCCCTGTGGCGCGGAATGGAACGTGGGACATTCGATATGCTACCCTGGCATCATGCCATTGTATGCCGTTACTGCTAAGAGGCGTTGCGGCCGGGCTCAGACCCTATGTTTCGAAACATTTGGCCAATCGATCAGGTCGCGATCAGCTATTACAACGTGAGCATCCTGGAGGGCCGTCCCGGGTCGTATGCACCCAACTAGGTGCCATTCGTTGCTGGTGAGAAAGTAGTCGTGCAGACAGAAATGTACTAACGCAGGCAAATCAGTGCGCATTACTATATTGATCGGAGTTGGGCGGGTGTTTGAGAGTGAGCTAGGTGGGCCTTGAGACTCGAGGGAAGCGGCGCAGCTGGTGAGCGGCATGGCGACCCAATCATGAGCGAGTGCGCGACTATGCGGCGCGGCTGTTCGTTGGGCTCGAACAAGGGGCCTACCTTCTCGAGCGAAGTCAGGCCAACGGGCGAGATGGGCCAGAAGAATTCTGGGTTAGAAATGGCTCAACAAGCGCGGCAATTAGCCTTCTCACCTCTCGCACGCAGGTACCACGGGCGTTTCCCGTCTGTCAGGTTGTTCTCGCATCACGCGCAGCTCCCAGAAAAGAAACAACACGAGCGAACAAGGACATTGGCCATCTAACGGTAGGATGCAGGGCTGGTGATAAATCCTTACTCCGCTCTAGATACTCTATTCAATACTCGCGACATGAAACCCGTATTTCGATGATCAAATTCTGTACTGTTGAAACTTGGGCTGAATCCCCAACTGATCGTCGTTACCGTCCAGAGTGGCTAGTAGCAAATGCCGCTATGCATGAAAAGTGCAATATGCCTCGTTGCAATTGACTGTTGAACTCAATTGAGCCTCATCGCACAACGCCGAAATAGGAAATTGCAAAACTGTCGCTTAGAAAAGGCCATCTATCTCCCCCGTTTCAGTGTCAACGTCCACATTCAGGTATCCAGGCGCAGTAGGCAGTCCAGGAATGGTCTGAATGTCAGCGGCGAGAGCGTACAGATATCCTGCCCCTGCTGCCATCCGAACGTCGCGGATTGGAACCGTGAAGCCGGTCGGGGCGCCTTTGAGCGCGGGGTCGTGACTGAGGGAATATTGGGTCTTAGCAACGCAGATGGGCAGGTTTCCGAAGCCTTGTTTGACATAGGTATCCACCTTTCTCTGCGCCAGTTCTGAAAATTCAACCTTTTCGGCCCCATACATGATCTGACCAATCTTTTCGATGCGCTCCTGGACCGAGCCGTCGAGGTTGTAGAGGAGTTTGAAATCTGGCTTCGGCTTCGATGTGGCGGCGATAACGCCTTGAGCGAGCTCGAAGGCACCTTTGCCCCCTTCAGCCCAGTGGTTGGCAGGGATAGCGTCTTCCGCACCGGCGGCGAGTGCTTCCTCTTTGATGACCTCGATTTCAGCTTGAGTGTCTGTGGAAAAGCGGTTGATTGCAACCACAACTGGAACACCGAACTGCCTGGCGTTTGAAATATGCTTCTTTAGATTGACACAGCCTTTTCGGAGGAGGTCTACGTTTTCGGTCCGATACACTTCTTGAAGCTGTGCCCCCGGGGCAATGTCTGGGCCACCACCATGGACCTTGAGCGCCCGAACGGTGGCGACAATAACCACCGTGTCCGGAACTAGACCAGAAGAGCGGCACTTGATGTTGAAGAATCTTTCGCCACCCATAGTGAAGTCAAAGCCGGCTTCAGTGACGACGAAACCGGTCTTCTCTTCATGGTCCTCGTCCGGTTCTGTGCCTGCCAGCTTGAGCGCAAGCTTGTCCGCAAGCACCGATGATGCACCGATACTAATATTGGCAAACGGCCCCGCGTGGACGAAGACTGGCGTTCCTTCAAGGGTCTGCATCAGGTTGGGTTTTATGGCATCCTTGAGTAACGCGGTCAAAGCGCCAGCCGCACCAATGTCATCACATGTCACGGGATCTCCACTACGCGAACTGGCAACGACCATGCGACCAAGGCGCTCTCTCAGATCTGCAAGGTTATTGCTCAAGGCGAGGATCGCCATGCATTCGCTTGCAACAGATATATCGAAGCCCGTCTCCCGAGTGTTGCCCTTCTCTGTTTGTGCCTGACCAACAGTGATCTGGCGCAGGTGGCGGTCATTGACATCGAGGACGCGGCGCCAGGTGATTGTCTCAGGGTCGATGTCCAATCTCGCGAAGCGATGAATCTCCTCCTCGGTGAGGTCGTCCGGGTTTGTCTTATCTATTCCAAGCTTTTTCAATCGACGGAACATGGCTGGCACGAACTCTCTCTTTCCTTTCTTAACGGGCACTAACCTCCTGTACAGAGGTCCGTCTTTTTGGGTGTTCTCATGGAACATGCGGGTCTCTATAGCCGCGGCTAGCAAGTTGTTGGCCGCGGTGATGGCGTGGATGTCGCCTGTGAGATGGAGATTGAATTCGTCCATAGGAATGACCTGGCTGTATCCTCCTCCTGCCGCCCCGCCTTTGATGCCAAAGGTCGGACCCATACTTGGTTGTCTAACATTTGCAAAGCAGATCTTATTGAGATGGGCTCCCAAAGCTTGTGCAAGTCCCACGGTTGTCGTAGACTTGCCTTCTCCAAGGGGCGTCGGCGTGATGCCAGCAATGAGAACGTACCTTCCATTTCGGCGATGTTCGAGCCGTCTTAAGAGAGAGAGGTCGACTTTGGCCTTGGTTGCACCATAAGGTTCAAGTTCATAGGGTAGGATGCCCACCTCTTTCGCGATAACGGTGATTGGTCTGGGATGCTGCTTCCTCGAAACAGCAATATCAGAGGGCACCGGGTCCTCAAGCCTTAGTGGAAGAGGCGTGATGTGCCTCGCCTTCTGTCTCTCGAGAGCCGCGTCTGCTGAATCGACCACATTCTGCAACAGCATAGCAACTGTCATAGGGCCAACGCCGCCAGGTACCGGCGTGATCTGGGACGCAACCTCGGCAGCGGTCTCAAAGTCTACATCGCCGACCAGCCTCTGGCCGGACTTCTTGGTGGAGTCTGGTATGTAGTTTGTGCCTACGTCGATGACAACAGCGCCTGGTTTTATCCAGTCGCCCTTGACAAACGCCGGGCGTCCGATGGCAGCTACGAGAATGTCTGCCTGCTTGACGATTTCGGGGAGGCTGGCCGTCTTGGAGTGGCATACGGTCACGGTGGCATCGGCGTTCTTTAATAGATAGCTGACGGGGCTCCCCACAATGTCGCTCCTGCCGAGGACTACGGCATTCCTGCCCCCAGGATCGACGCCAGCCTCCTTCAGCAGCACCATGACTCCCTTGGGAGTGCAAGGAGTGAACAGAGGATGGCCGCCCCGTTTGGCCAGCTCACCAATGCTCGTAATGCCGAATCCGTCCACATCCTTCTCGTTAGCCACTGCCGATGTGATGGTGTGCTCGGAGATGTGCTTGGGGAGGGGCAGCTGGACGAGGATGCCGTGCACCGTGGGGCTGTTGTTGTAGTTGTAGATGGTCTGGAGAAGCTCGGCCTCGGCGACGTCTTCGGGGAACTTAACTAGCTCGCACTCGATGTTGGCCTATAGCGAGTAGTTAGCACGTCACTCGTCTCCTCTCTCTGTTTCGTTGGTTGTGGTGAGGGGTAGGGCACCTCTTCGGCGGCCTTTAGTTTCATGCGCACATAGGTACCTAGGGTCGTCAATTGCTGCTATACGAGGGCTTGTGCGACCTGCAACATACTGGAGTCGGATCGATCGCCAACTGTTATATGTTAATCAATCAACGCTGCTTTTCATTTGCACATCCACTGATGTGACTGACTCACCCTGCACAATCTTTAGCGACGGCCGATACCGCGGGTTCGTCTCCTGGCGCTTCTTGATCTGCTCGCCCAGGCGCTCGCGGATGCTCCGGGCAATGGCAGTGCCGTCAATCTTGGTAGCTGTCATGAGGGGCGATCTGCTGGAGAAGAGTCGTCGTTGTGCAGGGGCCGGGGACCATAGTGTTGGGCGAAATATTTTCGGCGGGGTAGCTCTGTGATGCTGCAGCAGCGGCTGGAGACGGGCTCTCGCGCTGATCCTTTGGAGCCTCATGGCGCCCGAACCAACGGCCATGTGCGCAATTCGCAGCTAGAAGAAGAGTCGGGCGGGATTCCTGGGCAGTCATATCTTCAAGACGCAGTTCCTAGGTAATGACTCAATCATGGGCCGGCTACAATTCCATGGCAAATAACGCGCCAGGATCTCTCTAGCTGCCTCCGACTCGGAACTAATTACAATGTGCATCAAAAGAGTCAATTACGTACACAGCAGGGACGGGTAAAGACAGCAGGAAAGTAGCAGCAGGCAATTACTAGCAGATAAGTTGATTGAACAAAGCTGGGCGACGTAGTGCAGAACGATGTTGCTAGTTCCGCTTCCCCCTTGCAGCGCGCTCTTGGTTGATTAAATTTCCATCCGATCTTGGCTCAACTCGGCCTAGTGTTAGAAAGAAAGCATAGGTAATTACATACTCTACCAAGCAAATGAGACCCTAGTCTTCGAACTGAATTGTCCTAAATAACCGTTGCCGTCTGCAAATGGCGCCGCGAAATGTCATATCGAATGCGCCGTCGGTCAACACTTACACGTGTCGGAGAAGATGCCAGATCGCCGGGCGGCAACAACAGCCTTCGGAAGAGATCCCTAGGCTCTGCTATATACATCTTCGGGATGTTCCAGGCAGTCCATCAGCACTCCTATCAACACAAAGACTTTCTCAGCCTTCTTCTGTAGCTCGTCGCGGTTCTGAGGATGGCAAATGCTAGCCAATCGATCGGGGTTCCATTTCATCCGTTCTTCCCGCAGGAATTCACGAGTATACGTGCCGGAACCCTGGAGCACCTTTTCTAGGTTATGATGACAGATGCCAACTCCTCGGGCATCTCCTTTCTGCGACTGGCATCTGGACTCGGAACAAGAGGCGAATTGTGAGAGATTCAGGAAAGCTGTTAGCGCTCTCGAAGCGAATAACTTTTCCGAGGCTTTCTTGAATGCGTCGTACGCCTCTTCTGGAATCAAACTGAAGTCGAGAAAGCTCTTGTGGATGAATCCTTTCTCGCCCTTTCTGTTCCGTGCCACTACCCGACTCTTTCCTTGATCTTGGATTAGGTCGAGGATCTGTCCGCATCGAACATGTAGCTCCCAATTGTCGAACCGATGAACTCGACCCTCCCGCTTGCATTCCACTTTTCTCAAATGGTGGAGGTCTTCCTCAGGTTTCTCGGGTTGCTCAATTTGCCGGAGTTGCTGCCGAGGTGATAGCCGCGAGACAACGTCCCTGGGCGTGAAACTTTGAACAAAATCCGCATCCTGTGCCCCCTCCACTTTTTTTAAGACGAAAGTATCGCCGGAAGTGGACCAAGGATCAATTGCGACATGCTTCAAACTATCAGTCGGCTTAGAAAATGATATGCAAGCAGTTCATGGATTTGCCCACTACAATTTCGGCGACGTCATTATCACCTCGGCCTTGATTCTGGCGCCATAGTGTACCCCACGCCACTTTCATGATTGCTGGTTTGAAAACGAAAACGTGTTATTTTCTGAACTGACCATGCTTAGTATCATGATTGACATAGTAGGATTCAGAGTTCCAAGCGACATTATCGATGGAACCAAACTTGAAGACGCCATGTATTGAGCCGTCTAGAATTATGTCCTCAGTATTCGGAGTGCTAATACTGATTTGTGAATTCAATAAACCATCTGGGATTCCTGCGCCGCTCCAAGAAGACTTGTTCCATGCCAGGAATGAGCCGTTGGCTCCCAATTGTGCTCGTGGAAGTAACATAGGGTTTCGAATAGAGACGGGGCAAACATCATCGAGGTATCGGCGTAGTGGATATGGAATATTCGCTCCGCAACCTAGTACGCGATCAGGATTAGCAACGCATGTCGCAAAGGTCCACGTACGATATAGTAACATGCCGTGCCTATCACAGTACTTGATAAACCACTCCTCGTCGGTGCGACCAAACGCGGCAAAGAACGTCTTGATGACACCCTCCGTGAGCATGTCGACGATCTTGGCAGGGAGGTTGTCGCTAAATAGTAATTAGCTATCGAACTAGCCTCAAATGGATCCATCCGGCATTTTGAGAGCCGGACAGGAGCACCCACCCTGCATATCCATCCAGGCTTCCGAATAAGTAGGTGCCATTCTAGCCAAATGCTGTCACATATTCGTTAGCGCCCAACAGCTCTACGCCTTTAAAGAGGTCAGAGACGTTCGGGGCCACGGGGGCAGGAGCTTCGGGTATATTAGTACGACTATCCGCGTTGTATTGTCGGGGAGGGTTGGGCGTGTGTAATGAGTGCAGCAGTATGGTTAGCTGGTTGCTGGGTTAGTTCTGTTGCCTGGGCGCTAAGAGCGCTCGTCAGGCGGTAAAAGCTGACAAATAAAGCGAGACCAAATGTAGAGGCAGATTAGAAGTTATGGAACTAGAAAGAAGACCAATGTTATGTGTTGTTGGCAGTGAAAGGACTTGGAACGTAGGATTCGCTCTCACAAAATTATAATCTAAGCGCATTTCTAGGATAGTGTGCAAATAGAACCCGTATATTTTGGAGAATGCCATCTTGGATTCTATCTCCAAGAGACTTGGGCCTCAGTGCCTCGCGGAAGAAGTCGAGCAAGGTCACTATTGTGGACAATGGACGTCAAGGTTAACAAACGCTATTAGTCTAGAATATATAGATTCAGGCCGAATTGCAAGCGGCTGTAGAACTTCTGGGTGAATACAATCACTAATAGCAGTGGTGTAATGGATGTTCACCGTCAACGAGAAGTGATAGTGGCCTGCCTAAGTGATGTGGTCGTTGAGCGGCGGTGGAAACCTGGAGAAGTGGCGCAAATTAGCTAACTTAATACGAACTAGTACAGAAATCGCGTCCCACTCCACACCAACATCCAAGACAAGAGTCATTGCAAATTTCGAGAACGCCCCCGCCCCGCCGCAGTTCATCTTCTATCGCTTAATACCCCTAGAGGTAGCCAATATGCGTCCTATTCTACTCTCTGGACATGAGCGTGCGCTCACCCAGGTCAAATACAACTCTGACGGCGACATCATTTTCTCAGTATCTAAAGATCATGTTGTGGTAGGTGACATTCGCTCGCTGTACGGAATTCAATGGCTAACGTATTACAGTGCGCATGGTGTGAGTAATTTTCATAGCTACAAGATGCATCACTGCCCTTACTGACTGATCCGCAGTCTCTCACAACGGCGAACGGCTAGGAAGTGAGTGTCTTCCTATCAAGGGCCCTCGAAGGCCGTAAAATGCATGCCGGACACAATGGACTGATGAAATTGTAGCCTATCATGGCCACCAAGGCGCCCTCTGGACCGTCGACGTTGATCCCACAAGCACCCTCCTCGCGACCGGCGGCGCCGACAATACGATGCGGTTATGGGAGGTCAAGACGGGCAAGCTGCTGAAGACATGGGACTTCGCCACGTCGATAAAGCGCGTCGAGTTCTCACCGGATGGTAGGCAGCTTCTCGGTGTCACTGAGAAGCGGTCGGGCCATCTCTCCACCATCGTCGTCTACGAGATCAACCCAGACCCAGAGACCGAACAGACGAACGAGCAGAGCTTGAGGATAGTTTGTGATGAGAGCAAGGCCACCGTGGCAGGGTTCAGCTATCTGGCAAAATGGATCATTGCGGGACATGAAGACGGCACTATTTCACAGTTCGACGCTAAGACTGGGGAGTTGCTCTACAGCACTCAGGCGCACGAGCCGGATATGCAAAGTACGAGGGGTGCTCATTTCTGTCGAATCGCGTGCTAACATCTACAGTTACCGATCTCCAATGGGCTCCAGATCGAACTTACTTCATCACGGCGTCAAAGGATAAGACCGCAAAGGTAGATCAACCATTCCTAAGACATTAGGATGAGGAGGCTAACAATTGCTCAGATACTTGCTACGGAGAGCCTCGAGGTTCTCAAGACATTTACTGCCGATACTCCTCTTAACAGTGCTGCAATCACTCCTGTCAAGGACTACGTTATTCTCGGAGGTGGACAGGCCGCTATGGATGTCACAACAACGAGTGCTCGACAGGGAAAATTCGAGGCAAGGTTCTACCACAAGGTTTTCATGGAAGAGATTGGACGTGTAAGGGGACACTTTGGGCCTCTAAATTATGTCGCCGTGCACCCACAGGGTGCGGGATACTGTAGTGGCGGTGAAGATGGTTATGTCCGTGTGCATCACTTTGACAAGCCTTATTTCGACTTCATGTATGAGGTCGAGCGGGAGCAGGCGAACCTATAGCTTGTATGAATTGTCTTATGATGCATGCATAATACGGCGTTTGGGCGGCGGGGTTACCGGATCTCGCGGATGAGCATCAAATACTTGCTTGAACATGCTACAGATAGTCTCAAGTAAAAGCAAGATCAATGTATGTGACATTCAATAAAGAATAGACTGTAATCGAGGGTTGTGCTCCAAGCATCCGTTCCTATTGGTCTAAGGCGGGCTAAGTGGGGCAACCTCAACTTCAGTTCCTTCAGGCTTTTCTTGACTCTCACATAAACGATAATAGTGATTGCAATTTCTACAAAAATGAACCTACAAAAATTGCGCGGCCTGTGCTCTTAAGTTAGGCCCACGCCATGCTTCTTGGACCGAGCATTTTCCCTGGCCGGTTCTGTAATATCAACAGATCTATGTATGCGCGTCAAGACGAAGCCGACACAACTCAACTAACACTTTCGAACTAGACCCATTCTTTTTGCATTCACAGTTCTCGCACTCTTTTTCGTCATGCACGGCGCCACGAGTATGGAGGGTGAGGATGGAATCCGTCCTTTTCATTTCAAATATACGACGGTAAAAGGGTATTTCCTGCAGTCGGAGGACGGCACGGATCCTTTGAGTTTCGATTTTGTACCAGTCATCCCTCACTTTGTTATTTAACTTACTGACACAGTGCAGAGGAACCAGAACTTTGGGCTTATTGATAGGGAGTATGACACCGATGGAGCAGATAGCAAGGAAGAGCAATGGCGAAGGTTCGAGGCTCACGCAAGACGCTTGAATGAGAAGAGCGAGAATGGCGTACAGTATAAGGTACTGTTTCTAGGCAGGCATGGGCAGGGATGGCATAATGTTGCTGAAGAGAAATATGGTACTCATGCTTGGGATGTGAGTTTGCATTCTTTTTCACCACTACCCTTAGGCTAGGTCTTTTTTTGTTTTCTAATCGTGGGATAGTGCTACTGGTCGATGCTCGACGGTGCGGACGGCATCACATGGTTAGATGCTAACCTCACGGGGCTGGGCCAAGGGCAGGCGACGGATGTGAATGAATTGTGGAAGGCTTTGCTACCGAAGGGAATTCCGGTACCAGAGACGTTCTATGTTAGCCCGTTGACGAGGGCCATGGAGACGGCGGACCTTACATTCAAGGGGCTGAATCTACCAGAGGACAGACGGTATGATCCGATTGGAAAGGAGGTATTTTCTAGATAACCTACTAGAGGATTGAGGCAGGCGTTTTGACATGTACAGCTCCTCCGTGAGGCAATTGGTGTCCACACCTGCGACCGTCGTAGCACAGCATCCCACATACGCAAGACCTTCTCCCACGTCAAGCTCGAACACGGGTTCTCGGAAGAAGATACCCTTTGGACGGCCGATTACAGAGAGCCTGCGTCTGCTCGAAAGTATCGACTAGAGCAGCTGCTAGATGATATCTTTGAGAGCGACGGGAACGTTTTCCTATCACTAACGAGCCATTCCGGAGCCATTGGGAGTATTCTGGAGGCCATTGGCCACAGGCCTTTTGGGTTGGAGACTGGAGGTGTCATCCCGACTGTGGTTAGGGCAGAGAAGGTCCACGGCGAAAGGGCGAAGCCTCCTCATGAGCCTAGTGAGGGTCCACTGCCTTGTGCGTCTCCTCCTGAAGTGCTCCCTAATTGAATAGAGCTACCGAGGAGACGAGCTAGTAGAGTCCTCGAGCCTGGTTAGCCAGTTATTCGGCGCCGCTCGGATCGAGGCTTGGATCCGGGCATACATTAGAGATGATAGCACATGAAAGATGTAATCATACATGGAGGAAAGAAAGCCTCATAGGCGCCCTCCAACCAATTATGTGCAACACCCGCCTTGTCTTGAACTGCATATGGCGTTCGTATGGTTCCATACACCCGCAGCTGGGCTGACATGCGGATCCGAGTCGGCGCGCATCCAGATTTCGTGCATTACTTAAATGAAGCATGCTGCAACATTTACCCTGCGTCGGTGGTCCACGGTCACCCCACAGTCTCGAGATGCCCATCGTCTTCATCGCCAACCACCCCACGATGCTCTCCCGTCCCGATAAAAGCAAGCAGGCCAGGCCGATGGCGGAGCTCCTAGCAGCGTCGCCTTCGTTTTGCGTGTGCGCGCTGCCCCACGTCCAAGCGGCTGGCGCGTGACGGAGAGCGGTAGAAATTTGCTAGCAATGACCCGCCTCAAAGCACATCAATCAAGTCCCCTGCCGCCCTGCGACTCGTCTGTGTGGTATTAGCCGCGCCCAGCTTCCGGACCTGCCTTTCCCTTCAGCGATTTTCGAGACTGGAGCGTTTAAAGAGACAGCTTCCGCCTGACCTCGGATTCCTTTACCCCGCCGCCAGCGAAGCTACAACCTAAGCACCCGCGGTCGGCGCAGACGTTTGACGTTTCTAACTGCCAGAGTCACTCAGAAGCGCGGCCGGCAAGCTGCAGATACAGTAGCTACTTATCGACTGCTTTTCCCGATCCCGAGGTTATACAGAGCGCTACTTCAACATGAGGCCGACAGCAGCAGCTCCCTCGATCCGCGCCGCTGCGACATCCCATTTGCGTATCCTCCCTCGACGACAGACTCAAGGCTTTGCCACGCGGTGTCTGGCTGCTGCGAGACCGAGTACTCCATTATCTTCGGCTACCCGTCGAGCTCAGAGTTTTTCACCAGCCATTGCCGCCCCAGCAGCTATTCAGATTGGACACCAGCGCAGGATGGCAAGCACAGGGATCAAGAAGATCAAAGTCAAGAACCCGGTAGTGGAGCTGGACGGCGACGAGATGACGAGGATCATCTGGCAGGAGATTAAGGATAGGGTGAGTGCGAATTGGCGACATACGAGGGTCGTGGGTGCTAATTGCTGCGTGAATAGTTCATCCACCCGTAAGTGCTCCGACGCCTCCGAGCTCCGTAAATGCATGCCCGTCAGCGTGAACTGACGACCCGAAGATACCTCGACATTGACCTAAAATACTACGACTTGGTGCGTTGTACTTGGGAAACGAGAGCTGGCATTCCAGGCAGAGAGTCTGACGAACATAGGGCCTGCCATATCGCGACGAAACTAACGACCAGGTAACACATGATGCTGCGGAAGCCATCAAGAAGTACTCGGTCGGCGTCAAGTGCGCCACTATCACACCAGATGAGGCGCGTGTGAAGGAATTCAAGCTCAAGAAGAGTGAGCTCAATTGGCTTGCTCCTCGGACAATTGCTAACATATTCTTTAAGTGTGGCTATCGCCCAATGGCACTATTCGAAACCACCTGTAAGAGCCCCTTCGAGAATCCAGTGAGGAAGAAAAGCACGCTAAATATTTGCAGAGGAGGAACCGTCTTCCGCGCCCCCATCGTCATCCCCCGCATCCCTCGCCTCGTACCTGGCTGGAAGCAGCCCATCATCATCGGTCGTCACGCCTTCGGTGACCAATACCGCGCAAAGGACCGAGTTGTCGACACCGAGGGCACTTTGGAGATGGTCTTCACGCCCAAGGGCGGCAAGCCAGAGGTCATCAAGGTCTACGACTTTCCCGCTGGCGGGGGCGTCGCTCAAACCATGTACAACACCTCTGAGTCTATCTCCGGCTTCGCCCACGCGAGTTTCAAGCTTGCTCTCGATCGAAGATTGCCCCTCTACATGAGCACAAAGAACACGATCTTGAAGGCATACGATGGACGCTTCAAGGATATTTTCCAAGACATCTACGATAACCAATATAAGAAGCAGTTCGAGGCCAACGGCATCTGGTACGAGCACCGATTGATCGACGACATGGTCGCGCAAATGATCAAAAGCGAGGGTGGATACATCATCGCCATGAAGAGTGCGTCATCCCGACCTCTACGATCTGCAGGGAAATGTAGAAAGTAGAAATGCTAACGAAGCGCCAGACTACGACGGCGACGTCCAATCTGACATTGTCGCCCAGGGCTTCGGCTCCCTCGGTCTCATGACCTCCGTCCTCATTACCCCTGATGGCAACACCTTCGAATCCGAAGCCGCCCATGGCACCGTCACGCGCCACTTCCGCGAACACCAGAAAGGCAATGAGACTTCGACAAACCCGATTGCTTCCATCTTCGCCTGGACACAGGGTCTAGCGAAGCGAGGTGAGCTTGATAATACGCCGGAACTGGTGGTGTTTGCGGAACAGCTAGAGAAAGCCTGTGTGGATACGGTGGATCAGGATGGTGTGATGACGAAGGATTTGGCGCTAGCGTGCGGGAGGAAGGATCGGGGGAGCTGGGTGACGACGAACGAGTATCTAGCGGCGGTGGAGAGGAGGTTGAAATCTAGCTTGAAGGAGAAATTGTAGAGGAATCAAGCTCCGGATATGTGGAGGAATAAATATTGAATCGAAAATGTGGATGATAAGTTAGATTTTTAGAGTAGATTGTCGAGCGAATGTAGCATTTTTTTTGAGATTCGAGTGTTGGCGTAGTGTTTGTTGTGACGTAGAGATTTCCGGAACTATCCCTTCTCCTACTCACGCTTGTGTTTACTTACGCGCTTCCTCCCCCACTTTCGCGAACGCCGGTACATAAACACCCTGCCGCAAGCCAACACCGCACTCCAAAACCAAAAATCGCCGGGCGAGACTAAAATTTTCTGGCGACCCTGGACGGTTCACCCTACTTCTACCCTACGTATAGCCTCGACAACTCTTTTCATCCCGCTTAACGGGGATGAAGAGAAGGTGCTATGCTATGCTGTGCTGTACAACGTATGACATACTACCATAGATGGAACGACGCGCTATTCGCCCCGCCCCGGCGCAAACGAGAATGAGCGCGAAATCTGACGCGTCTGTGCGGGTGGTAAATCGCATCCCCTCAGCAGACATTAGACAGAACGATAAGGAATTGGAGAAGTGCAAGGTTGAGAGGGGTATGTGTGAGGGGGTAGGAGATGTGCAATATAAGAGTGAGGGAGGGGTGATAAGAGAGGATGTGCAGTGGGGAGATGGTTCGCTGTTATCCATAAGGCCGAGAAGGATAAGGGATGAGATGGTGAGGAATGGAGTGCACAAGACTCCGGCAAAACGGCGGCCTGTTTCCTGTCCTGTGGCGGAGTTTGGGACGCCGAGAAGGGGGAGGCAGGAGGGGGATGAGATGGGTTTGAAGACGCCGGCGAGACGGATGGGAGGGGCTTCTATGGTGAAGGAGTTTGGGACTGCGAGGCGGATGGGGAGGTTGGAGAGGTCTGGGCCATGTGAAAGTGAGGGACTGAAGACGCCGGCGAGACGGCCGATTGGGGGAGATTTGGAGGGTGCTGTGGGACGCCGACGAGGAATTGGGATAGGAGTTGGGACACCGATTAAGCTGAGACGGGCGATGGAAGACGAGATGAAGGAGATGAGAATTCAGCTTAGGAGATCTTTCGATGCCGACTCGCTGCAGAATTGTCAGGAAGAAGCTGCGGGAGCGATAGAGAATAAGGATGAAGTTGGGGAAGGGCAGAATATAACACACTCTACTAACACAATGTCGACTTTGCGTACTCCGGTGCGCAACCAGCGAAGCATAGCTCGACCGCATGATACAAGACAGAGAACTACTCCGGCCAAAGAGAGACCGAGAGCCCTAGTAACTCCGAAGTTCGCACGAAGTTCAGTATTCAATGTCCCGCAGGAAGTTCAATCCTCTCCGGATCTATATCCCAGTATCAAAACGAAACCACTGTCCTCAATACGCAAACCTCCAAATAAGTCCATAAGCGTGACACCCAAGCCCATACGACCTACCATCTTCGACACTTCCAAACCCACCCCTGCCGCAAAATTTATCGCGCATCCAGCTACACCCTTCAAGCCCCCAATGCCCAAAGCCACGTCCGCCGGTCTCTCTATAAAAAAACCACCGTCCAAACTAGCCCAAGCGTTGCACAAGAGGGAGCCTAAATCCCAAGAGCCGCGATTTGCTTCAGCGCAGGATATTAGCAGCTACATCCGTCCCCTCAAGACCTCACCCGCTCCTCGCTCTCCGCTTTCACCTCGCGGCCCAGCATCGCTGCGGACACTGGCAGTGCGACCGAAATTAAAATCGTCACAAGAGACTCCTATTAATTACTCGAAAGGTAGAGCCGGGAATGGTAAAGTGCAGTCTACGCTCCGCAGTTCCGTGTCGCTGGAAACGGGGATCGGGACCCTGTCGAAGGATGTCCAGAACGATTTGGATCGGGCCATTGATGAGTTCATCGCGTCGTGGGAGAGTGGCGAACGGGTGGATTCGGGGAGGGATAAGGTAGATGATTAAATGAAAAGACGATGAATGGGAGTGGCGCTACAATCCATATTCAATCACCTAATCCCAAGCTATGAGCGTGATTGCGGAGGGTAGCGGAGTCATGTGATTGACGTTGAGGAGGGAGCGTGGCTTGAGTATGACGTGATGTTCCAGTGTTGGTTGTCAGGTTGTTGGGATTGTGGGCAGAGTGATGTTCATGTGGAGTTGTGGAGGAGGAATGCCTGTGTTATTTTTGGGGTCGGGTGGGATTTTGGAAGACCGTTTTGCGGTATGAGATTCTAGGGAATTTTGGATCTTAGTGCATGGGAATTTCACTGGGCTGTTCGATCTCGGGTTTGCATGGCGGAGGGAAGTAACGACAGAGATGTGGTCTGCTGTCAGGGGCAGATCATGAAAAGATATAGGGCGTATCTTAGCGGCTGCAACCCAAGTGTCATTCGTGTTGAGATATGGTGGCCCCTCTAGCTCCTCGCGTATACACATCCTCACACCATACAGTCATTTTTGGCATTGTATTGAAATCGTATCACCGCTACAATATCCAATTGGCTGCAGTCAATTTTTGAATCATCAATACAAGCAATGGTTGCATTTTAATACTAAGATACGCACACTTAAGAAATATAGCTAAACTCCGGCGCTGGTTCGAGGATGCAAAGTCACGGATATATTAGACCGACTTCACTGAATTAAAGCAGATTGTTGCATCAATATATTTACACCGAACATATTTTACACGTCTCATTGGATGATGCGATCGGCTTTGGACCAGATATCTTACTACTCAACCACAAACAAATAGCACTTGGTAGGAGCGGTCCAAGGTTCAGCTGAACATGAGTACCATGAAACGTATAACGGCATGTACCGCTTTCTGTTTTCCCACCGAAGCGGCATTGCGATGGAGTGACGCTTTCTCGCGGACTCTAAGAAATTAAGCATTGAGACGCGTACTTACATGCTATAACCTTACAGGCAATTCTACGAGGCGAAGCTAACAATGTCTCAATCGTTCCATTACCCTGGGAAAATCAAACCAAAACGCCAGCTGGTAGACTTACCATATAACGCAACTCAGCATTCCAAGAAGATGCAGCAACAGCCTGATAAACAACGCTGGAGTCAATTCTATTTCTTCTCGCCTCGTAACAGCGCTTTGCCTCAGACACTTGATCAGACAGCACACCAGGAGAGAATTAGGATGGAAGAGTCCAGTCCAGTCCCTACCATCGATGCTTGTCTCTATATTCAACCACGGCCGCCTCCGCCTGTCAATCACTTTAAGAGAGCGGCTCCCACGAAGCCGAAACAACGATTACGTACCATGGGCGGGAATCCTAATGGAAGACCTATGAGCGAGCCGGGCGACCAACGGGTATCCTTTTCGATAGGAGATTGCCAAGCGTCACTAAGACGCTGGTTGTTGCTACCGCTTACTCTTTGCTCTTGTGGAAAGATTCCTAATAGTAAGATATTGGACTGTAAAGCATATCGCATTGCTAAACGCATAACAGATGGAAATACCAATACGCGTTTAAAGATGGAGCCTGTGACTGAGGTAAATTCCCCTGACACCAACTTACTACCCTCTCAATTATCTTGCCGCCCTTCGAACACGGTCTCGAAAATGTCTGTCGCTCGTTATACGCCCCTGCACACTGCAAATCATAGTAGATCGCAAACGCACTATTCCTCTCCCAGGACCGGCAGAAGGAAGCTCCAGAAGCGTGCAGCAAGAGCACCCATTCCTGCGAAAAGCCTCGAGTCTCTTCGCAGTGAACAAGCAAGGAAATCAGCAGAGCATAGACGCCAGTCAACAGATTCTGCTAGGAAGCGAGAAACCGCGAACCATGTATCGGGATCAGATTTGGTCAGGACTCACACATTACCCAGAAACTTCAAGGTAGCAAGGTCCTGCGAGGCCACAGCTCCCGAGGAGGAGAGAGCCCGGTCTCAATCACAACCAGGAATTAGATCTGCCGTTGCGGAACCCAAGAAACAAAAGAGTGTTGGGGCTATAGATACCAAGGCCCTACGTTCAGGCGGGTGTACGGCCTCCATAATACTTGCCTCGTCCGTAAAATCAGTTGCGTCACAAGCTAAAACTATAGGCCCTGCGAATCAGGAGAGAATAGGATGTAGGAGAAGCCAATCGCAGCCTACCATCGGACGCAGGCCTTCGTTGCGAGCTTCAGTCATCGCTGCATTGTCCCGGAGACCAGGGGAACAATCTAGCTCGGATTCTTCGTTTGCCTGTGAGGGGAGAGCATCAGCAGTGAATCAGAGACCAGCACTACAAGACAGCCTCAATAAAAATCCGGGTTTCATATTTAGTTCAGATACAGGTTCTAGGATTGAGAAGCAGCTATCGCAGCACGACAATGGCGATGCAGAGTCCTGGACGCCGCTTGAAGCTAGTTCGCAATATTTTGCTGTGCCAAGGAAGGCAAGTATAGCAGAAGTCTTTACCGATTCTGAAAGAAAGCGTCGTAAGAGCTCTTCCAGGATGCTACAAATTCATGAGAATAGCACAATCCAGAGAGCCGTCCCTGAAGACAACATTTCGATGTCGTCTAGCAAACCTCTCGAAGCGGATCATTCTTCGGAACAAGACGAAATGGAGCCATTTCAATTAGGCCCTAATGTGCTGTCGCCTGGACCCTCTAATTTAGTTGCTTCTAAATCGCCATCCATGTTTCCGCTAAAGTCGGACCTAGACATACCATCATCCACTCTTCTTGCTTCGAATAGGGGTGCAAGTAGCCGCCCGGTCGAGAACAGCCCTACTATAAAAGTAGATACAAAGGCTTCCAACAAATTGCTCAAGCAGGATTCTTCTCGAAGAAAAGCGCAAGATATCTTATGTAAATGGCCGAAGAGGTCGTTTTCAAAGGCAAATTCTCGTTCCCGCTCAGCAGGACCCACGAAAACACATCCAAAATCCATTTTGAAGAGAAATACGGTATCTGGCGCTGAAGGCTCTACTACAAAGAAAAAGTCAACATCTAGTGCTATTCCTAAGGAAAGGTTGGCATCTGATAGCGACGAGGGTTCAACGCCTTATCCCAGCTCCTTGGAATCCAAAGTCACTTCGGCCGAGGAACAGGGGAAAGATTCTCTGGCAAGACCATTGAGCCCTGTAGGACGCTGGGATGGAAAGGTGGAGAACGGCTCTATGCGAGTGGTAAACACTCCTGGAGTCACTCAAGTCCATAGTCTATCCTCGGTAGACCAACAGCCATCGCAGCCTCACAAGCGCTCAACCTCCAGGACTTCAAAGAACGGGCAATCAGTTAAAAACCGACCTCTCACCCGTCCGATCACAAGCTTGAGAAACACCGCCCTCCCCATTCACACCTCACCGTCCGGTAATCTCTCCAACACCTCCTCACCCTCCACATCTCCCTACCCATCGCCCACCAAGTCGCCTCCGCACCCCTCGCGCAAGGGCAAAGAACCCATGTACCCTGCACCACCCTTCAACCCCTTAGGTGCCCACGTAGAATCGGACTCACCTCGGTCAAACGAGCCGCACGTCAATACCTACACCATCTCTACGCTCACACACTCATGCTATGACTTTCATTTCCCGCTGCCACCCTCATCAACGATTGAGCCTTTCGCTCCGCGCCCGAACCCAAAGCTGTTGAGGACCCGCCAGGGGCAGGGGAGTAGTAGGTTTTCGGCTCGCAGAGTGCAGACGTCGACCGTGCATCCGGCGTCCCGTAGTTAGGCGATGTTTGCTATTGCTGCTCAGCAGCATGGCCGTGCGAGGTCGGTGGTCGGCTAGGCGACGAGAGGGCCGGTGAGTGGGAGGAAAGGGGAGAGTGGTACTAGGTAAGTGTACGTATGTGCCTGAACTACTCCATTTTGGGGGGATTTTCCTTTTACTGTTGTTATAAAGTGGGCGATGATGTTGTAGATCTAAGCCCTTGGATTTTGGAGATGGCGCGGCGATGGGGGTGGAGGTGAAGGTGTGCGGAGATGATGGGAGGAAGGATGTTCAGGCGGGCGGGTGGAGTGGGAGTAGAATTAGGGTGAGATAAGTTGTGCGGAGCTAATGGAGAAGTAGTCTAGATCGAGAGAAGAAAGTCTAAGTTGAGTTAGTAGGAAGAGTATGGGCATCTTTTTTGATTGACTGGAAGTTGCGGTTAACATTCCTCCTTTTTCTTATCCGTCTCTTGCTCAAGGATACGAATTAGCCGTGGCGATTGTAAGAGATAGTTGCGATGTAAGAGTTTCCAAGCTAGGTTAATGAGAATGGGTGCATCTGGCTCCACAAAGCGTCTACGAGAAGATGCCCAGTCCTGAATATGAAGGTCGTGCTCGAATCGTTGCCCCTTTGGAACGTGTAGCCGGATCTCACTTCGTTTCCCGGATATTCAATCCGGACACCTACAACCCACACTCTCCCTCAGCCTCTTTCCTGCCTAAAGCAGTCACTATTAAACCCATAGTCCGCCACGTTTGGTCTTCTTAAATAATCCTGCCTGCTCCGTGTATTCCATCCCCCAAGGATCCTACGCCCAATCCATCAAAATCCGCCATATTTCTCTCATCCACCCATCGACCCATCCACCGTCCCTCCCCTTTATACCCATCGACCCATCCCAGCCTCCTCCTCCTGTGCCACCCTCCTATTCGCTTTCGCCACCATACCATATCCGTCCATGCGGCGAGGATCCGCCCCGGACTCCTAAAGTCCTCGCCCCATCAGCCGGATCACCGCATGTACTAACGCCGCCGGCGGTTACACATTGGGTTTGCTTGTTTACGCTGAGATATGTGAAAAAGCTGGAGCTAGGGTTTGGGTATGGATGCGGTGGGAAACACTGGGTTTAAAGGGACTGCATGAACGTTAAGGTCTCCTAGGATAGATGGATGTATGGCGGCGGCGGCGGCATGCTGCTTGTATGCTCATAACGCTGCGACTCCTAGGAGGTCGTAGTACATTCCCCTTAGCAATTTCCCCGCCTTTTTTTCTTTTTTTTTTTTTTTTTAATATTCTCGAGGTGTGCCGTGGAGAACAGGATCCGCAGGAGTCGAGAGGAGGAACGGGGAATCTTATACACGCATGTATCCTCCGCATGGAACGCCGTGTCTGGCGGTATGTAGGGTCTAGCATCTCGGCGTTGGTGGCCTTTGCATTGTGCTCGTACGGAAGCATGAGTGGTCATGAACTAGGACGTGCGGTAACTGTCCCTGGTTCCCGGGAATGGGTTGCCGTACGAGGGCCGGAATCATGGGGCCAGTTTTCTGAGATTCACTGTATACTTTGTCATTGTGCTGTATACATTGAAGGGGTTTAGCGTCCTGAGAGATCGGGTGTGGTCCACAAGCGGAACGAGATATTTCTATGAAAAGTATATTCTAGACTAGTGTACGAACATGAAAATTTTATATGCTAGTGTCTATGATAAGAGCAAGCCACTTGGGACAGTGAGGGTGCTCCTGCAATAGGAATGAAGTAAAAAAAAAAACAAATGACGAGGCTGCTGGGGCCGAACTCCGTGGCAGAGGATTTTAGGAGGGCGAAACGAGGCTGGACAGGGATCATGTTGGTGTTTATAGGCGCACTATGCACAATATGCAGGCAGGATTAGGTATCCGCACCAGCTGCGATACCGTGGACGCTAGCCAGTGTCGAACGAGGTGGACAATGCTTGATTCCTTGATAGGTGTGCGTTGGCAATTAGGATTCTAGCCTCCTTATACCTTCCTCTAGGAATTAAATGGATGATTATCATGTATATGTAAAGAATTCATATAAAATTATTAATCGAAAGGGAATTAGAAGATTAGACGTATCCCTCCTTTTTCTAGCGTGATAGAATAGATGGAGCTGCCTATAGCATAGAAACTCACCAAGATTGAACGAAAATGAAAACGGGGAATTGCATATAGGAACCAAAACGGTGTTGCACTCAGCAGGGTCCTTACATCTAAACCCACCTCTACTATTGGATCCATAACTGGCAGCAACTCCCCGCGTTCGCTTGCTAGTTCTTATCAATAATTGTGTATGCTGTTGCTTGCAGAGGCCACCACATCAAGCATTCTACAGTCTAACTTAGCGCAACACACACGGTATTGTTCTATCCCAGACTCCGAGCATCGCCCGCCTGAGTACATGAGTATTTCGCCCGCTATGGTAGATGCCCTGGATGTTGAGCGATGCAGATTCGATAAGGCGGCGGGAAGGAAGAAGGTGCTTATAATCCCAGATTTCGTCATGGCGGCGGGCGGGAATCCGTTGCCGCGCAAGGTGCATATGACTTGCCTTGAGGATTTGAGCTGTTGGTCTGTTTGGAGGCGCACAATGGTCTGTCCTTTGCATACATTTTTCTCCGAAGAAGAGATATTCATATTCAGTGCCATTCAAAATGAGGGCTATAGATATCAAGGATCTCGGTGTCTGCCGTGATGTGGAAGAGAGATAGAGCATTCGCCACCTTGACAAGATGATAGCCAGTCACATGACTCCTATTCAGTTGTGGACACTTCAGCTCAGTATTCGACCGGACCACTCTGGCCGACACGTAGCCGGTCCTTTCTTCCAGGCCGCTTCTGCGACCAGCAAAGTCTCTGCCTCGAGTCTGCCTCGAGATGTCTCTTCCTGCGACACTGGCTTGCGTATCGCACAGCGTCTGGTCGCGGTCACGTGCGAACTGGCCAACCGAACTCTAAGCGCGCAACTTGTCGCCACCAACACCGGGGCATGCATCCGAAACGGCGTTTCTGTACCACGCAGGGGCATTTAGAAGTTGGACTCCGTGCTTCAGTGCGCGGTTTCTCCGCGCTCTGTGACAGACGCCGCGTATGCAGGGACAAGAGTGTACGCTGCCAAACTGTTCGGGTTTAGGTGGGGAAAGAAGTGGTGCGTTGCACGGAAGAAGCCAGCAGCTTACGGGACCCTTAGCGCAGCGTCAATGCATCTCAGATGAACAAGTGGATATTAGAGAAGAATCCAACTAAGCAAAAGGATGAGGTGATGCTAAGAAACCTGAGCCTTTGAGCCGCAATCGAGGGCGGGCACGTCTCCAGGCGCGCTGCTGCGACTCGGGCTGTGATTAATAAGTTGAAAGCAAAAGTTATGTAGGATTCCTGTAGGGCTGGATCTGGTGTGGGAGGATGAGGTGAGTGCTGAGATCAGATCGCGCATCATCTTGGTCTGCACTCGGGCGCTTGGGGCGCGGAGCCGAGTGACGGTCACTAATGGAGTATTTTACTCATGCCGGCGGGGATTAGAAATGAGCGTATGTGGAAGCTCGGTGGTGCTGGAGTGGTCCGATTGCACCATCGGGATACTAATTGTAGCGAGGCTAGGTGAATGTCATGGCGATGTTGAAGGCGTCAGCGCTTCGACAACGAGGACGATCGCAGGGCATGCCAAGGCAGAGCGGTGCGTGACTGCATAGAATCTGTTCGGCTTGCCATTTCTAATGTAAATTTGGTTGGTTATGGTTTGCCTTCTTTTCGGAGTGCGGGCGAATGTACAGGAATGCCCCCGCAATCTGGTGATGGCTGCTGCAACAGCCGAGGGATCAGTGAAATCAAATCAGTGAATGACAATGCGGCCTGGCAAGGCAGACTTTTGTGGTGCCTCAGCCTCATCAGAGACAGCTTTTTATAGAAAAGCTTGGCCAAGATGGCTGGCTTGGCGAATCCTTCAGAGGATTGAGCTAAACCGTTTCGGGACAGGCACCTCCGCATCTGTCCCGCGCAGAAGATCATGAGAGGGCGTCGAGGCTGTGAAGAGTCGGCGCGTACAGAACAATGGACAGTAGTCGTTGTGATACATCGTGCAGAAGACACTTACACACAGGTTAAGTTCTTTCTTTAGATGTTTTTAGTTTGGAGGCAAACTCTTCGACTGCGCCGACGCGGGACACTATTGAAATGAGCAAGTTGATGCAAGGCTGTATGCAAGCGGCTGGTATGATTCAGCAGCAAGCAGCGTTGATAATCATCGAATAGGATACAATGCAAGCACACTGTGCCGTAGGGCTCAAGCTGGAGCTGGCGGGAGCCGTTGACGGGGTGGTGCGAGCATGGACCGCACGCTTTCCCTAACGCCGCATGAACGATGTCCGAGGATGAAGAAGGTTGAATGAGCCAATGATCCTAATCTTCCTTCGGCCCAGATCCCTCCACACACTCAGGTGTTCCTGGCCCTTGATATCAAAATATCCCATTGGCGTGTAGGAATAAAATGCGAATTCCCTCTACGCTGGCCGTCATTGCGACAGTATATGAAAGTGGGCTCCGTAGAGCTATTGCCCATGGCATGAGCTTCTAGGTTCTAGATCATTGGTAAAGGCAAGAAGCGGCTGCGGAGACGGATGCTGGTCCGCGCGGAGCTAGTGCTCCACGCATCGGGCGATAGTGGAGGCGAGCTTTAACAAAGATGCGCACCTCCATCTCGCGAATCTTCACTGCGGTTGTGCAAGCTTGAGGTCCGCACAGACAGGCGACACGCTACTCACGTTCTGTCTGGCCTCGACTCTGGAAGAAGGTAGGCCAAAGAGCCAAGACAGCCGTCACAGGACGACGCGCTGCAACGACAAGGGATGTACCATGTCTGCTCTGGAAGGATCAGCCAAGGGGAAGCGAGCAAGAATCTCTGCGTGACCTCCGGACTTGGGCTCAACGACGTCGTCTGTCGCAGATGTCGATGTTGCCTCAACGGTACTTTCGAAAGCTGTCGTGGTAGCCAGTTCGAACAAGCCCGACTCCGATGCACTCCGTTTGCGCTCAACGCTCCAAGCAATCTAGCTTCGATGAAGCGCTAGTCCCGTCCGTGGCACTCGAATGATGCTATTGAAGTCCGTTTCATCGATAGGGGAGCGATGTTGGATTGGCCATGTCTCACAGCATAGGCGTTGGACGGCAGGGTGGTCTGGCACGGCCGTGTGTAATAAGGGTCGGCACTTGCATTCTTTGCCACACGATGCCTGGAACATATTGGGGATTCTTGGGCATGAGACAAGTCGAAATGAAGCTCTAATGTGTCGTCTCGCCGTACTGCTGCAGCGGACTTTGAGAGGTGTGCTGCACCCCGGGATCCACCTCCCGACGTCGAGCCAACCAGACCAGCGTCGTCGACTTCACTAGATGAGTGCGAGTACTGGCTGGACCTGCAGAAGGATTCGAACGTGCGCTAGATTGATTGGCCTTGACTCTGGGAGGGATATTGGAGTACATTTCGATTTGCGTCGTCCCCGTGGGTGGTGCCCGTCGCAGCGTCGTCGCGATTGCCTTTTACTTTCTGCCCCGAGGTCTCAGGCCTCATGGACAATGCTTGGCATCAAACCCAATGGCAACATCACCGTTCCCACCCACAATCACGGCACAAAGCAATCAATATCCTCGTCGTCGCCTGGCCTGCCCAGTGGTTTGAGTTCTCACAGTGTCAGCTTCTACGATCTTCGAGAAATGGGCGCTGCAAGGGGAGCTGCACGTTGAATCCCGAAAACCCCTGGCTGGGTCGACAGCGGGCAGCTATCATGTCACCACTCGCTGGCGGGCTTCGAAGCGCCTGGAGTTCAAAACATCAAACAGACGACAGCGCTCGCGAGGCGACATTCTGCCGCGCTTGAACTGAAGCGGCAAATGGCTTAATCTGCTAAGTCAGCTCCATGGTTTAATGCCAGCGCACATGCCATTTGCTGTGCCGGCAAATCGAACAAAACAATCTCCTGTCATTTCACTACACAGTAGTTAAGCCTTCTGCTGGCGACTCGAGGGCTTGCTGCGATCCAGGGTGTTAGGCGCCGCGTCAAACCGTTGATCATTCTCTGACACTCTCAGCGCAATCTTCAATTGGCTGCATGGTCAGCTTCATGGACCGAAACTTCACGCGCAGCTGGGATGCACCCCTTTTCCGCTGACCAAGACCACTTTCTCGGTCGCGGAAGTCAAGGACCGAGAAGCAGAGGGCAACAACCTTGTGGGCGGGTTACCGACCGTTTGGGCGGCCATGCCTCACAGCCGCTTCTGGCGACGTCGGCCGCCTAAAACGTGGATTGGAAAGGATTGCGAGCGGTTTGCATCACGTCCAAGAAAGGCCTTTCAATCAATCTGAAGGCGGCTCTGCCGGCACAATCCTCCGCATCGGGTCCCCTGAGGACTGAGGACAGATTCTTGCATGCACTGCTGCAGGACGCTCGAGCCTCACAAACCGGTGAAGAGGGTTCTTGTGACGTGCAACCTGCAGTAGCGACTACATCTGCAGGTTTCGGCAGCAAGCTTCATCAGACGAGCTCGACAATCGACTTTCGAGTCCTGACTCCTCCCGTCCGTCCCCGAACGCCTCGAGCGCCGCGATGCATGGCATGTGCTCGACGCCGTTGCTCGTCCGCTGCGACTCGTCGAGCCCTATGGAGAGAGGGCTGATGGCGCGGAGCATGGGCTCCCATTGACGTGTTCCCAGGCTTTCCCCAAGCAAGAACGCTAGGGTGGTAAGGCAGTCCACACGGGCAGCTGTCCGACCCTGGCTCCCAGGAAGGTTGTGTCCGTGTGGAGATTTGCTTGGACCTGGCGCGTGCTCGGTCCGCGACAAGGACTTTAGGGTGGTGCGGAGGGATTGGACGCCGAGCTTACGATCAGAAAGCCCGAATTCTCAGTCACATAATATCGACTTTCCGGCGAATGAGGGCGCTGGGAGGGACGTTTCAGCTCTGTTGGATTCTCGAATTTCTCTTCTGGACGCTGCCGTCGGCTCGCTGCTTCAAGATCTCTCCGTTCCAGCATGAGAAACGTCTTCCACTTTCTGGGCGTAGCCACGGATCCGCCTGTGTCTGCCGCACTGCGCACTAGTAGCCTACTGCTAATTACCTGCTCCACCAATGGCTTTTGGATCGCTGCTCCAGCGCACCCATCTAGGATAAGGTGCGCAGCATCATTCCAGATGCCTGTAGGACTGGTGGGCCGTCCTCGCGCAATATCGCGTCCTTCCTAGGTCCCCCATTCACCAGAGACATCACGCGTTTGCACTCTCGGCCTTCTCTAAGCGATGATCACATCGAACAGGAGCGCGCAAATACCGTCGGGGCGCGATAGGCTGCGTCCTCTCGGCGGTAAGCAGTTGTGCAGGAAGGCTGAGCTCCCGAACTATTTTCGGGGTCTTCCCAAGCCACTCTAGTCGCTGCTGTGCTCGAGCAGTGGTTGAAGCGGGATGGTCCGCATGGCGCTGCTGCGTCCTGCCCACTCACATCTCAGCGTCCACACAAGGCGACGGCCCATTTTTGGTGCAATGGCACCGTTCGGTTACAGGCATGGATCCATGCTCCGTGGGCTCAAGCTTTTGAGCAGAGAGCGATAGAGCCGCTGCACCCCTGGCAGACAGCCATGCTTCCCAGCGTGAAGGGTGGAGCAACTCCACCCTGCACCTCCATCTCTCCCACACTAATTAGTATCAACACAGCCCGCGATATTTCTGGTCTCCCACTGCAAAATAGCCCTTTGTTGGCGCAGCACTCCCACAGCATCTATCGTCAGAGACCCCAATTTGGAACGGTGGTGCTTCCCGTTCGGGTCCTCCCCTGGCTGTCGTCGTCTTTAATTCTCCATGTTCACTCCGCCTACATACAGCAGATAGCCGACTGGAGCTACCGCCTCTTGATCCCATCACCTCCGTAGTCTGCTGCTCCACTTGAGGCTCGAGTGATCCTTCCCGCCCCTTCCATTTGTTGGAGGATATATACTTCATCGCCGTCGCCGCCATCAGTGATGTCTGATCACATAGAGAGCGGCCTCCCATTGGCCTCGACCCAACCTGAAGGCAGCAACCCATCACCACTCCGTCGCAAGCATCGCAAAGATTCTCAGTCATCTGATGAACGAATAGCCGGTACCAAGTCTGCTTCATCTCGACGCCGTCCAGGAACCAGGAAAGAGGTGCCTTTCGGCCCCCACGTAGGTGGGGAGAGCTCCACTATGCAGCCATCAATGTCACCGGATACCCCCACTGTTCACTACACACGAACTGGCCGTATCAGCAAAGCTAAAAAGGGTTTGAAGGTTCACAATTGCGAATGTGGAAGGGTAAGTCATGAATTACCTGTCATTTCAGTTGTTCTCTCCGTCCTAGAGCGCGCTGAACACGATTCACGTAACGCCGGCTCTATTGGAGATGCTTTTCGGTTGAGCCCGGTATTCAGCTTAGCCTTGGCCTTGGATATCGCATTCTTAACTGGGACTATTCCGATATGTATGGAAGAGCCAGCGAACGCTAACATTGAATTTAGTCGTATACTAGGGCAGAACATTTAAGGTAAGCCTGTTACCGCCCGTCTTGCTGTTGCATGTCACCTAACATACGTTTCTTCTGCAGGCGACACCAAAAGAACCACGCGCAGGATGCTTTAGTGTGCAAGTTTCCCGAGTGTGGTAAGACCTTCTTCAGAGTAGATCTCTTGCAACGACACGAAGAACGACAGTAAGCAACTCACTTCGGCTCAATTGGGAAATACTGATTCCCGGCAGCAATGATACTGGAAACGACTCTCGAAGAACCTCGCTATTTAGCCAGGGAACCAACGCAGAGGTGGAAGCTCAAGTCTCTGCCCCAGTGCCTCTAGCGACACCCATCGTGACATCCGCGCTTCCTTCAGCATCTCCTTATTATCAACCAGTCTCTCCTTTGCCGGAGTCGACATCAAATCCAAGGTATACATCCAATCAGTTTCGTACTCCTCAGATTCCTTCTTCAGCTTTCGGTCATATTCGTTCTTCTCCAATTTCCACCAAGTGAGTTTTCAACTAGTGCATCAAATTATCATTCTCTTTTCCTATCTTTACATAGTCATGTTCTATCAATTGTCCGTATACTTACCATTTATACTAGTCACGTCAAACAGCCACATAGACCACCCTATTCAAGGGGAGGTCAAACCGTACAGATTCCGGTGGACGGCTTGCAGGGCGGAGTGTCCTGGACTGATCCTTTTAGCCAGTCTCCTGGTTGCTCTTCTTCTAGCGGCTACGCTTCTCCAATCCCAGGTGCAGGTGATTACGCGAACATGTTCGCGAATCCGCCTTACGGACGTACTCGCACCTCTTCAAACGCATCTTTTATTGAGCCTTGGGGCTTTCCGTCGAGATCGCCGACTTCCGCGACGTCCACAATGGCAGCTTACACGTGGACATCGAGTGACAAGGGCACGACGCCTGCCAATCTCGCGTACATGACCAATACATCTTATCCTATGACGAACGTGCCCATGTCGGCGGGCGTCGATCCAGTCTCCAGCTATGGGCACTTTGGGCCAAAGACAATGGCCCAAAGAGATGAGGAGGAGCAGGCGTTTTTGTTTCCAGAGCAGTCTTTCGGTATGGGCCAAACCTCGGACACCTATCTATTTGATAAATATCTTGACAATTACTGGAGACTGTTTCACCCCTCTTTTCCCGTCGTCCATCGAGCTACCTTTGATGACGGCATAAACGAGTCGCCAATGCTTCGAGCCGCTATGATCGCCGTCGGCGCGCAATATTCCAACGACCCCATCGCGAAACGAAAAGCTAGAATCCTTCACGATCGATGCCGAAAGCTTCTTGACAAGGTATGAATGAACTACAAGAAAATTGCATCACCGTTAACACATCATAGCGAGAGTTCGATTTAATGACCGAACCTGACCGACTCTGCGATTATCAGGCCTTATTCCTCTATGAAGTCCTTTCTCAATACCGGGCTCGACGCGTAGCCAATACCCTCTCGATTCGGTTTGAGACTTTGTATCAAGATGTGAGTATTCTCATGATTCGTGGGCTTGCTCATGTTGACGACATCTAGTCTTGCCAAAATTATCAGAATATTGCCTCTGGAATCGTTGACAGCATAAACTCTGTCCTACAGCGTGAGAGCGTCACTTATGAAAACTGGAAACAGTGGATCGTTATGTCTAGTCGTCAACGTCTACTACTCTGCTGTTACATCTTGGAGTATCAACAGGCCACTCTCCTGGCTCGAGCCCCTCAAGCTTCATTAATTCAAGTGAATGGATTTGAGCTTCCATTCCCTTCACATTCTGCACTTTGGGATGCAATGACCTTGGAGGATTGGGCCATAGCTGCGCAACAATACCCTTACCCGCCTACATACGTCTATCAGATCACGCCAGGCATAACCAATCCTTTAGACCACTTCCAGTCATTGCTACTAGTTGCGGCTCATTACAACCACTTCAGCAATCCTGCCCCGTGCTTTTCGCCTCCAACGGTCACCGCAATCGGCTCTCTATTCGATAGCTCCCCCATTACCAAACACCATCTTCTTACTGCAAAACTGCTCCAGGTCACTCCCATCCGCGCATTACTCGCTGTATCCGGGGAGTCATGGATCTTATCCGAGAAAGTGCCCTCAGCCGCGGCATTCTCGAGCTTGAAGGCCACTCTCAAGGCCTGGGTCAGCGGCCTCTGGGCTTCTCCAGCGGACACCCAGGACCAGACTGTGAAGGATGCTCTCAGGCTATCCATCGAGCTTGTCCAGCATGCCATTATGACTCCAGCTCAGACTCTTCATCTAGAGCTTGGCGCAGACATGGGCCTCTACTTTGCTTCATTGATTATCTGGGCTGTGACAGTTGCTGCCAACACCCGCATAAATACGCCTCAGGTACAGATTCATCAAATCCGATTCCCTTCACACTCCCCTCTACCGTCGAATCGCAACTCTAGCCACTACCCATCCACACCGACTCACATCCCTGGAAGCCCTTCCCAAGCGACCTCACCAAGCCTAGCCCATCCAACTGGTTTCGGATTCATTTCTTCCACACGCACTTCTCCTACCCCAGCGCTCACATCCATCAGTATGAGTTACTCGGACATCACAATGAAATCTTTGAACTTCATCAATACCGCTTTTATGGATCTTGAGTTACTTGACGTCATCCCACAATGGCCCCAAGAGATCGCTCAATGGCAGCAGGGCAGTGCAGCATTGATGCGCTGGGTGAAGATGCGTCTTCGCAACGGGGACTCAGAGGGGCAGGACACTGTTGTGGCTCCTGGACCAACTAGCGCTGTCACTAGTCGCGGTGGGGATGGCCTCGGTGAACTGCTCGATGGGGTAATTAGTGTTCTTGAGAAGGTTATGGGCCGAGGATGGGATGGCTGGATGACCTGATACGACATTGCCAGACTTTCTCTCTCACTACTCTATAGACCATGGGCCTTATTTCTTTCGGGGTTCTTGTACTCTTCTTTCTGGACGGTCATACATTTCTATTTCCTAGTTTCTTTGCATTGCCTCGGCATTTTTTTTTTTCTCAGTTTATTTTACTTTTCTTACGTTCCTTCCAGCGATTGTTGGATAGTGCATCGGCATAGCGTGGTTCGGGTACATGAAAACACATACGGCATTTGGGCATGACATGGTACGATGGATAGGATGTTACGAATGATGTTTGGACATCTAGGGATGGATTTGGAATACCCTTTTCGTTTTTTATTTTTTCACTCTTCTTGCTTCTCTGTATTTCTATGCAGACTTCTGCAATGGTCTTCTATTTCTTTGCAAATACTGCTTATTGGTGGAATCTCTGCAGTCCTGGCAGGGGCTTGTATTAGTATAGTTTCTATTTCAATATGTCTTCTTATTATCGTCAATCGCAAGTGTGTCTTTGAACGCCTTGAGCATCTTTCCTCATCTCAAATGGGATTTTTCCATATATTGACTTTGTCTCTTAACCACTTGAAAGATGGATCGCACTCGGTTGGGCCGACCGTACTTTTTAGGCATGTAACTTCTATTCATGGCGTGCTTGCTCATTTGAACATGCCTTTTGCCTACTGGCATTTACGGTTTTAGGATAATAGTGGCATGGGCCATATCGGCCACTCCACGGATATACGTTGCCGCGGATTTGATAGATCACGCTTGTCAGTCATCGGCTTGCAAGAATACAAAACGATTGAATACTATTTTACGCTCTACATCCTTTCTTCCTCTTTGCCTAACCACGTATAGCTGTTTGCAGATTTATCCGCTCGCAATAATTGTGGTGCAACGCCCCCTCGCTCCAACACAATTGTTAAACAAACAATATGCTTTTCCGAAACGCAGAGCCCAGAATAAGCACCAATTGCCTCATGGAAAGACGCCAATGCATTTGTAGGCCCTGCGCATCCTCATACAAGCCTTGCGCATGTTTGATAACTAGATAACGTATCTTGTCTATTGCGTATGATATGCTGAGGGGAACTCCTCGATGATATAGTATATCTCTTTGCGCTTATGGATGGCTCGCATCTGCAGAATAGTCTTCGGGTTTTATCGATTGGGTTGGTGGGGGAAAGTACTGAGTTATCGTAAGTATCCAAGTTTATATAGGGGCTTGAGTATTGGGATCAAGATAGATAAAATTCAAAATATCGGAAAAACTCATATAGAAGGCTATATGAGCTAGGCAGTTTGGTCTCTCGCTTGATTCGTAAGCAACCCTTATGAGATTCTCCTGATATAGAAGGGATAATTCCGAATTTGTGATCTTTATGGTATTTATGTTGTTGTTCGGTTTGTGTATCTGTTAAGTATCAGGGCAGATGGGGAGGAGAACTGTGTTGATCCATATCTACGGAAGATCAAGGCTATTTATACTGTCTGGTCCAGGCATCACATGATATTAGGGCTAATCCATAATAGGGATCGTGCTATACAATAACCTTACAATATCTTTTAACATTATGACTTGTTGACGGATAGAAGCATAGACTATCTTACCCTGATTCCAAGTGTTGTTAGAATTCTGAAACAGCGAGATAACTCAGATTTCATTTTACCTAGCTACTTGCTTGGTACAGAACTACGCCCAGGTACCCTTCTTTGCCTGCTCTGAGGCCCACTCTTTGAAGCTCACCCCTCTCCTTCCAATTATAGCTTCCAGGCTATTTTCAAAGCTCGCCTCACTACCAGCTCTGGCGTACGTCTCAAGGGCAGACAAGAAGTTTGCAAACAGAGGCGTAATTCCCAATTTAGTATAATGTTCCACCATTTCCTCCTGAGACTTTCGAACGTGTCTGATCGGACGACCCAGAACATTACTGAGGATAACGGCAATCTGAGAAACGTTAGAAAGACGCACTAATTTGGAAAAGGAAGCTCACTCACCTCATCATGGGACAAAAGCGCCGGCCCCAAAATCATATAATCCCGATTCTCAAACTCTTTCTTCCCAGTCAAAAAGCAGAACGCTGCCTCGGAAATATCGTCCGCACTGACGAACGGGATCTTGCCGTCCTCGGCTGCGGTGTAGAACTGGCTTTCCTCCTTGATGGATCGCCAGTGTTGGGACTCGGAGAAATTCTCCATGAACCACGTAGGTCGCAGGAACGCGAACTGCGCACCTATTTCCTCGAGGTGCGACCACACGGTGCCGACATACATGCCGCCCTTTTGCGTGGAACTGCCACCTAGGAAGACGAATTTGTGGGCGCCGTTGCTGATGGCATAGTCGATGAATTTGTTAACGATGGGCGCCGGTTCTACATTATCGGGGGGAACTAGGTAGGCGGCGGAAATGGTGGCATCCTTGAAGGGGTTGGCCCATGTAGATTCATCGAGCCAGTCAAATTTGGTGGCTGGATGATTAGGAATAGAGTCCCGGCGGGTTGCAATGATGTAGGGAATGTTTCCAGATTTGAGGAGGGAGGCTAGGCGGATGGAAGTTTTGCCTACGCTGCCAGTGACGAGGATAGTCATGATTTTTGAAGAGATGTCGCGTTAATCGGAGACTAGATCTATAATGCGTCTGTCGGATTTCCAAAGACGTATAGTTGTCGAAGAGGAAACGAAGAGCTGTCCGTGATTACTTCTTGTACCGCATCTTGAACCACGTAATTTGTAAGCCATATGGTTTTCGGCACCCCGGGTCTTTCGGCAGCCCGACCAGACGCGTAAACCGTACAAAACAGTACCGTACCATCAAACACTACGTCTTTGTAATGGACCCCAGAGACAAAGCTATTGCAGCGGCTATTCGTGATCATAATGCAGGCATTTATCCTAGCCAATTAGCTACCGCCCGACCCTACGGCCTCCCTCGAACCACTATTCAGTCGTATCAAGCCAGGAATTTCAACGGCAACTGAGCTCTCAGGCAGAGAGCTTCCTAGGCGACCGGGTTCTGGGAGAGGACGCACGCGGATATTCTCCCTCCTACGAACGAGCGCGAGAGATAGAGAATCAAAATTTTTGAACAAACAGCGATCAACAGCCAGTTAGTAAGCTCTAGCTACTACAATTTATTAAGCATGCTCTATATATTATGATATTTATCGGCAGGTAGCTTGAAGCTCCTAGAGCTAAGGTAGCTACGGCTAATTGAGTGTTACTCCCTCGCGCGCCGCTTCCGACTGATAGGCTCCATTGCTTCCTATTGGCCATATTTTGCCGCGTATACCTCTCCGATGCTACCTTGCTCCAGGTTCCGAGCGAGGTTAGGTAAAGGCGGAAGGGGGAGAGGAGGTCATATGGCTTCAGTGATGAGGAAGACACTAGAACAAGGGATTTTGCCAAAGATTAGATATAGGCAGACTAGATTAATAATCGTAATAACTACGAAGAGCTCAATCTACGTAATGGGGTCTATCGGCTTATATAAAGACTCTACAGGCCAAGCGTCCTTGTCCTGCCATGTACTGTTGCCAAGCCCCATAGGACATACCCGACACCCGGTGCCCATGCCTGTCCTGTTGTCAAGCTTTACAGGACATACCTAACACGGTTACGTGCACAGGTTGTGCCAAGCTTCGTCATCTGACCAATCGTCTCCCCACGTCCTACAGTCTCGCTGCTCCTGTTCCGATTGGTGTAACTCTGAGCTGGAGGCTACTTTCTTGTTCTCGTGTCGGAAACCCAGCTCTGCACCATTGCGCCACTGCAATCAAAAAGCACGAATAATCAACATTGCCCGTTCTTGTGTGCAGGATAATATATATCCTCCGACGGGGAGGTGGCTGCCGCGCACGGCCCTAGTCTGTTACAGCAGCTAAGGCTGCTAAGGCCGAGAAAGCCACTACTTCTATTGAGGAGACCCTTGCTAAGGCCTCGGCTACTGCGTAGGCCGCAATTCTAGAGTCCATGTGTATTGAGTTTAAACTATCCATATAGCATGTAGAGTAATCAACTGTTTTGTACTGACTACGCACTGCGGTGGGCCTGCCGAAACCTCCGGGGTGCCAAGAACCATATGGGCTAAGTTACCTACGGGACCGGATTTCTCGAGACCACCTCATATCCGGTCCTGGAGTTAAGATGAATTGTTATAAATTGTTCTTTCGTTGCCTTTATGCAAAAATGCTTGATATTCCACGCTGAATAATGTAGAGTTGGAGTTTGGCGTCCGGTCGGCCGAGCCTCAAATCCGAAGGAGACTACCGACGCTAGGGCATGGGCCTACTATTAGTCTAGAATAGATGTAGACGGAAATCTGTCTCCATTCTGGCGCAGTTTGGACGGAAATCATGCGCGATGATGGTTGTCTTCGCTTGATATTCATCTATCGGCCAAATTCATGGGACACAGCTTGTATAGTTGGCAGGCCCATTGTAAATTAGAAAAGGCGATTACGATATGGAGGGCGGAGTCATGTTTAATAAGATCTCACGCCTTAGCATAAAAGAATAGGAAAAGATTAGTTCTTCATAGTCGTCACGTAGTTGAAGTAGTCGGGGTGGGATGGAGGGAAGTTTTCTTTAGAGTGACTCATGCCGTAAAATTAATCTCACTTGTTGTATTTCTCTTATAAACAAGCAAGCAGTACCGCACCTTTTCTGTTCCACCCACTATCCTACTTGTAATGTTTAATATATAGCATAATCCCCATTAAGGACTAACCCTGATATCATGTGATACTACTGGGTAGACCATTAAATAGCCTTGACCCTCCATAGATATCAATCAGTGCAATTCTTCTCCCCATTTGTCCTGATACCTTACACTACTAATCTGTACGTTAGAGCTGTAGGGTCAAGACATAGATTAGTTTTTTGGGATCGAGTTACTACGGTCGCATAATGGAGTATATGTATAATTTTGCCTTGAAAAATAACTAAAACGTCGCTCACTTTAAAACATATCTAAGCTTCTAAGCTTAAAAAATGCATTAGACATGACTAAATATAGTAGATGCGTAATACATAATGAGCGGAAAATTTTAAAGAGAGTAGGGAGGGACATATCCATTCTGGCATCATGCTGCAATTTTTTGCAAAGGCTATTGTGAGACCAGAAAAGTCAGGCGCGTCTTTTAGTGTTGGATGCCGGGTCTTAGCAAGTGACCTGCTCAACCATGGGCAATCTCTTCGAGTAAGAATAACTCGTTAGGATTATGCAGACCCTTGCAAATATCGTTGAGAATATTGGTTGATTCATATTAACCCTTCCATCACTGGACGCATATCCTAAGTAATATACTTTATCCTTCGCGGGACACAAATTTAGTAGGAACTTTAAAGGATGGCACTCGCAATTTCGTATAGGGCCTCTTTCGGGTATTCGATTGCACAATTCTCATATCGATAAATGCGTGAGAATGGTTGATGATTTGCTACACTGTCGTGCGATGGCAATCCTACTCGGCGATTTCACCACTATCAGATGCGATGGAAATGAAAAGGCGTGGGCATCCTTATGGAAGAGACATCAGGAAAACCGAACAGGTGTGTGGCGTACATAAGACCATTCAATATCAACAGACATCCAGTGCTCCTTTCGTGCTTGTAGCCTTAGACATGATGGACGGAACTTTCAACGTGGCCAAAAGAGGACCGTCACAGCGCCACTTCGTGCTATCGATAAAAGCGGGTACTAGGCCACTCACGAGACCGCTCTGCCACACCATATTCACGTGAGATTCATTGTTAGGTTGCTGGCCACATTAAAGGATTCTCGGACATGTCGTCCTTCCGCGATGATCGAGGTTGTTTCGAAACGTGGCCCGTCCCGTGCTCCCAGGCACACGTTTCTGATTCGCTCGACAGCCTTGCCAGATCCAACTGCATCCTTTCTGAAGTCTCGGCCTACGGGATCATACGAACATAGCTCATGATGCAGCGCAATATATGACGATCATGTCGTCTTCTTAATATATTCAAGGCCTGGTTGCGAGGTGATCGTCGAGATGGATGGCGAGGCACAGGCCCTGTGCGATCCATAAGGATTACCTCACCTCAAGCAATGCTCTAGCGGCGTAAAACTGTGAGATACAAGGATGGTACGAAGTAATTTCGTTTTGGTAACGTTTATTTATCAGGAGGCTTTGTGTCCCATTCCATTTTGATCGTCATCGCTTTCGATCTCCAGACGTTCATTTCTTACCTGGCCTTTTGTTGAGCCTAGTCGTTCTTTTTTTTTTACTAACCACTGTCGCTCCCTTGCTGAACATTTCTTCTTTGCGTCATTTGTCTTTTTTGTGTACTACGGTTCCCGGTCTCCTTTTCCTTTTTCATACACAATATCAGCCGAAGCGACACGAAGCGACACCTTTGCAAGACAATCTGCGCTGCGCTTAAAGGCGACAAGTTTCCCTCAATTTACAGCTCTGATTACTATTCTCCTAGTCATTTATATCAGCGAAAATGCGATCTGCAATTGTTCTCACCGGCCTTCTCCCCGTCGTCTACAGCCTGGCAGTCCGGGCGACACCAGAATGGAGTCCTGCCGAGGGCACCGCTGCTACCTGCACCGAAAGCGCATACGGCCAGCTCGTATGGGGCGATAAATCCAAGGACGAACTCGTCAAGAATGCTTGCAACGCCATCTTAAACGTTGAAGAATCTCCTTGCAACGGTGAGCGGAAGAACAAAATGATATGCCTTGCGATTACACCGGCGATCAAGGGCCCGATTGGATACATGCAGTCCGCGTGTTTTGAAAAAGACGGCGTTAAAAGGTGCGACAAGCTTGGGCTACAACGTGAGTATTACCTTTCTTTAAATGTCGTGCATGCACGTCATAGCTGTTGTGTCGGCTTCGAGGGAAATGACTAACTCGAAATGTTAGTCACCATCACGCCCCCAGGGTCGGATAGCGAAGACTCTACTGGCGTAACCCAACCGTCTCTTATGTGGAAGGACTGCGTCGGATACTTCAATACTATTTTCGACAAGCCCAATCCTATAGGTTGTGCGAAAGACGATGGGATGCCCCATCTCGGAGAGGTCAAGGCTAGCGGCGGAATGAAAGGGTCCGTATTCAAAGCGTCTCTAGAGCGGTACCCAGGCGCCCCTGAAATTTCTGGGGCGGAGAACTTGGTTAATACTATGGGTTCAATTGCTGTTTGAATGAAGAGGGGTGATGTGGGGGATATGTTGGATTTTTAAGAGTAGTATTTGGGATTTGGCGTCCGGGGGTGGGTCTGGGCACGGGTTGCTCTCTAGTTGGCGCTATGGATTTGATATTATATTTCCAATTAGCACATTACCTCGACACATTCTGAAAAAAGATGAGCATGTCAACGTATTTACAATTCCGAGACTTTTTCGAAACGCAAATTGCAATCATGACGTGGACCAGTTCACACATTCTATGCATCAACATAATAACGACAGATAGACAACCAACTTAAAAAATTCTATTACGCCCAAGAGGCCGAATAAATACTCATACCTCACCCCTTCCAAAAACTAGCAGCCTATATAGCCGCAACACTCGCCCTCAACGCCCCTACAACCGCAAACGCCAAAACCGGACTAACTATATAGCTCACCGTCAAGATCTTCGCAATCCTCCTCTCATCCTCAACCCCTGCATCACTAACTTGCACCATAGTAATTAGTTTCATCGCTGGGGGGCCTGTCGGCATTAACATCATAGCAAACCAAAGCATCGGATCATCGCCTAACAGGCCTCCCCTTCCCTCCTTCTTCACCACAACATATATCACTCCGATGCTGAAGACTGGCCACAAGATGAAACGCACGCAGAGAATGAATGCGGTGGTGAGGACGGGAAGCGATGTGCTCGGGGAGTCTGGCGTGGAAGCCCGGCTTTCAACATACGATGTATACAGCGATATCCCCGCGACAATCAGCGGCAGCGGGACAAACAAGCTGCCGACATTCTTCCAGGATGCGGTTAGCCACGCTGTGAAAATGCCGCCGTCGTACGTGTCGTTGAAGAATGCGCGATGCAGCGGTGTGAGGCCGATGATAGCGCCCAGCACCGCGCCGAGCAGCGGCGCATTTAGGAAGTCGTAGAAGAAGAGTAGCCACCATTGGAGCCGCGGCGAGAAGTCGTGCCATTTGGGCCGCGGGATGTACATGGGACGGCGGGCGGTGGTGGTGAATTTTGGGTGCGAGGGAAAGAAGGTTATGCTTGCGACGCTGCCGAATCGGTGTCTATTGTTCTGCGGGGCGAGGAGGTGGGTTTGTTCTGTGGGCTGAGTTTCCGTGTCAGGATCGGAGGAATTGATCTGCTCTTCGTCATCCTGGGCGGATTTATCGTCATCGGAGTCTGGGGCGTGCTCGGTGTCGATAAGACGGGGCCCAATGGCGAAGGTTAGGCATGAGGAGACGGTTGCGAAGACTAGGAAGTAGGATTTTGCTCTTTCGATGGCGTCGCTGGTGGATTCATCCGTGACAATTAATTCTTTGAGTATCCCCGTCTCGTCCAGACTTTGAATTAATAGCAAGGGATAGCTTGTAGTGTTGTTGAACATGATAGACGCCGTGATCCAGTCTGGCATTCCGAGAAACAAATGTGCCGCGATGCCAATGAAGAACGATATAAGGTGCGCAATGAACGCCCAGATCAAAATGATGAGATAACGGTGTGCAGAGCCTGGGTGTAACTCGGATCCTATCTTCACAAGAAGAAGGGCTGGAAGAAACATTTTTACGCAGATTTTGCTGATCTGCTTGCCATTTTTGTTATCTAGCAGGCCTAGCCGTGCTGCTATTGTTCCGTATGATATCACCAAAAGCACAGAGAGGGACGCCTGGATGGCCGAGACGAAAGACGGAACGAGGCCGGATGAGGACATCGTTATTCTATACAGATATAATTTACCAAGAAGTGGATAGAGGCAATGAGGGGCCAGATGAGGTTGTGAAGTTATAGCGGCTGTTAGCGGCTCATATAAAAGTGCGGGGGGTTGTCTAATTGCTTTTGGCGCGTAATCTTCGTCACGGAGGTGCATAACCGACGGCTCGCCCATCACATGTAGGCCGTTGAAAATCGAGACAAGGTAGCTGGAATTCCACTTCCTCTGAGAAACTCATTGAATTATACTTCAATACATCAGAACTTACATTGAAACCATCGATGGCGGAAATATATTTGTTGTAAAGTAAACCTTAAGCAAGAAATCATTTACTTCAATTCCATATTGCCATCCCCATCCTTTACGCCCTCGGAATTGTCAATGCTCTTCTTGCATTCATCACTCCAAACACACCTTACGGGTCCCTCGAGTCTCCTCTTTGCAACCTCAGCAGCACCTTTCGCCGTTGCGAATACAAAATCAGGCTCCTCCTGTGTCTTGATTGCAGTCTCGAGACTCTTCATAGTGTCCTCAGCAACCAAGTCCCTCAACGCCCCGCTCACTGCATCCTTAAATCGCTGGTCCCTGACCCTTGTCCCTGTCAGCATAATTTCCGTAATTTTAAATCCGGTTGAGATTGTGAAATCTCTGATATGATCCCTTATTTTATCAAAAAGAACACCCGAAGTGTCGTCATTAGATGCTTCATCCTCATCAAGGCGCTTATATCCGAGCTCTATAACGATGGCACTTCCATCTACGCCCAATCTCTTCCAACTCTTCATGCCCTTAACTGTCGTCGTAAGGGCCTCATCCGTGAAATCCAGATGTAGAACCCGCTGATACGGAAGGTTGTCTTCCTCACGGTCACATACACAATGCTTGATATACGTGGCACACAAACCATGACCAAAACCGGCATAAGCTGCCGATGCTGCGAATAGTTCATCCGGCTCAGCCATCACGTTGGTGATCTTGAGGTAGTCTAGTACATCGCCGAGCTCTTCGGCTGTTAGGCGTATCGAATCCGGCGAACTGATGACTGCGTGTGTGATACTCGCCATGCTAGTTCCAGCTGACAGTACTTCTTCAACATATGCCCTGAGCTGCGTGATCATTTCTGAGAGGATGGCCGTTTGAGCGTTTGCGGGGCGGCCGAGAGCCTTGTTCGCGAGACGTACGAGACGGGCACGCGCATATGCGAGTTTTCCGCTTAATGTCGGGATGTCATCTGGGAAGCGCGTCTGCGGAGTTGTATGCGAGAGGTCCCGCATGAGTGCTGTGTAGGTTTCTGAGCCTTGGATTTGAATAACGGGCTGGATGGTTTTGTTATGATATCGAATGGCGGCTGTGCCGTGTCCCATTTCCAGTGCAAAGCCTATTCCAGGTTGTGTTAACTCTTCCGTCGTAGGACAGCTTTTGCATGTCGGTAAAGGGCATATTCGGCGTTGGCTATATACGTTATTGGGCTCTAGAATAGGTGCAACAAGCATGTTGCCTTGCGCCATCACAGCGAGTGTAGAGAACACCGTGAATAGGACCGTAGTTGTTGACATTTTACGGGCAGCAGGCTTCTGATGGCGAACGAAGAAATGAAGTTTACGACTGATGGTAGATGTTGAAGGCAGAGCGGGTAGGACAGAGCAGCTAGTAGATAGTGGGCAGTGGGGCGGGCTATGCTTATTTTTGGCTCAAACTTGACCCTGGGTTCATGCATGTGTAAGTTAGGCATCTGTCCAGCTAGTGTTTCAAACAAGCGGACCAACCAGGACCTATCCACCAGGATCGCTTACTGACACCCAACTACGGAGATCTGTGGATCAATGCTTACTGTGTAATCTACAATCGTGGGCACCTAGACCTCCGTCCGTTAGCCTCGCGGAAAGACCAATAAACGGACATGGTGCAAGACTACTTTCGATGGAAAGTAGCTCATCCCATTAATCCCATTTTCGCCAAGGATTTAACCGGCTCTTCTATCAGGAAAATAGCGATGGATGGAATTAAGCCTTGTTTTATCGTGAGCTAGTTCTCTACATAGTCTAATAAATTGGATGCATAAGTTCTATGCGCTTTAAGAACACTCTTGCATCATCCACCAATCACGTGTCCGACCTCGGCAAAGGCGCCGAAATACAAGATCCGTGCTTGTAATCTCTGCCTATGTTGTTTTTTGGGAGCATCACTGAAAAAGTCCGGAATGAGGATGGAGGCGCAGGACGTCAGGCAACCTCTAGTCGCCTCAAAGATCTATCCTGCAATGGCATCACCAAGAAGCTAGTATGGATTGAGTGAATGCATTCATGGGATCCCATCGCTATGAAACTCACTAAGTTAATACTGTTTTCTTCGTGAACAGAATCTAGCCTCTGTATAAGTGGAGCTGCGTAAATTCAGCGCCAACATGGCCGTCTAAGATTGGTTACAGTATGCCGCATCTCGATGTGAGCTTCAGCCCTCCTGAAATTGTTCGCTTTCCTGTTTCATCCTAACATGAGAGAACGGTACTGGCAGTATTCTTGGATTCGAGGCTTAGGATGACCCGTGGACTGCCGTAGGCCTACAACTCCTTGGTTCGAGAAGAATACAAAGGGCGACAGCTGCCGTCCGTTGAGATCTGCACTCGCACCATCTCTCACCATTTCCATTCGTTTTTTAATCATGAAGTATTCATTCGCTTATCCTCTCCTTGGGCTCGGAATGCTTGAGCTAAGCACTGCCGGCCCACTCCATGCCCGCGATGAACCACAATACTTCGATCCGATCTTCCCCAAACACACTTTGAGCGCTAGGGCAGATGAAAAGAAAATGGGACCATGGCCTCCCGAGATCGTTGAATTCCCGTGGCCTGCCAATAAATCCGAAGTAGCGAACACTGAGGCCAAACCCGAAGACATGCCCCCCGATGCCAAAGAAAAAGATGAGGAGTTACATGTTCGCAGTGAAATCTCAAAGGCTTTCATCGATAAGTCATGCAACTCTGACCAGAAGAAGAAGATTCTTGCTGCGTGGGATGAAGCTCGACCGCTAGTCGATGCCCAGACTAATATTAAGGAGGGGTATCGATACGATATCCCTCACACTCAGTGGCTTGGCAAAGACTGGAATAGTGGAAGCAGCTGGATCCCTTGGCGAAAGGATTTCAGGAAGCGAAACCAAGGTAAGGATAGCTTTTTCCTCTAATTATTAAGCTCTCCTTTATTTGATGGATTGCGCGCTAATTCTGGACTGTCAATAGAGAACTGGGGTCGGCTCAAGGCACTGTTCGGCAAGTCTGCTCCGAAACATGACTACATATACTTTTATTGTACGGACCCAGAGAAGGACTGCAAGAAGTCTGACAAAGCAGAAACTATCGCATATCAATGGTCAGACCCTGGCTGGTTCTGGAGCAACCACTACATCAATTTCTGTCCCCTCTGGGAAAGACTTCCAACTCTAAATGACGCAAAGAACTCGGTCAAGAACAACAAGCACGCCCAAAAGGTCATGGAGAATTTCCAAGTCACTAGGACTGGCGCTTTGTTCCATGAGATCTGGCATATGGCCAAGCTAGTTTCTGACCCCAGGACCCTCGATTACGCATACCAGGCGCAAAATGTCTGGGATTTGGCCAAGAATAAGGGAACATGGTGGTCTACCGAAAATGCGGACTCATACCACATGGATGCTGTTGCAATCCATGTCCAACAGCATTTTAAGAGGTGAGTCCTTACAACTCTTATTCAGACACCTAGGGAAAGGAATGAGCTACTAATGCCACATAACTAGTTCCATGAGCCCCGTCCCATATAATGAGCTCAAAAGTTTCGATGAAGAAGCATTTAAAGCTGTTGAAAAGCCGGAAGAGAAGAAATGTACGTTTTCCCCAAAATACAAAGTGAGGTGTAGCATACTAATCATACCATCTCCTGCTAGATATCACTAAGGTTCTTCCGGACAAGAAGCCGCTGCCTCTTCCCCTCTCCATTTTCGATCAGACATTCCCCGATATGAAGGTCTTTGACGAAATCACATATGACCTGTGGCCGGACACCGAGAAGCCCAAAGACGACGAACCAAAAGAAAAAACGAAGACCCTAGCCATCGCTACCGATTTCATGACGAAGCTAAAGTCGGCTGGCGATTTGGATGAATTCAACAAGCTCCATTGGAAGTACTTCCAGGCGGATTACGGGAAGGGAGCTAAGTGCCGCGATGATACCGTCTTCGATGAAACAATGGATATTGACCGAACCAAGGCTGGCACATATTACCCCAAGGGCACGAAGAAGATGAAGCTCTTCGACCAGGACTGCGAGTACACGAATCCCGGCGATACTCCCGGAAAGCTCAAGTGCGGAGATAAGGAGATTGAGTGCATTGATGACCCAGCGGACAAGGATCCGGATGATGTCAATGCCGAAAAGGGTAACTACCCTTGCGGAGACAATACCACTCGCCAGCCGGTGTTCATATGCTCGTGGTAGGTGACGAGACGATTTTGTGGAAATTGTATTATTAGGTTTGGTGCATTTACATGGAGTTTCAGTACTCTGTACAATAGCTGCTATTATGGGGAATTTGGCCCCTTCACTCGTTTCAATCTGACGTATTTACATATATCACGTTTATTCCTCGATGATTTCGAACGTATATTGTCTTCTCAGCTTCCAGTACATATAAGTCTTCCCTCAGCTGAAGACAACAAGAGTAGAGAGGCGAATCATGGGGCCTGGATAAATTTGTGAAGCTGATAGTAACCGCTGAACGGCCCATAGATATTCAGAGTTGACTACGTGTCTTTAGCACGTAATCTTCGCCACGGAGAGGGAAGCTTGGCAATGGACTGACTGATGCTACTTGTGCGAACGAATCGGGGTATATCATGCAATAGTGATAACATATTTGAGAATCGCGAGCTTTTGAAAATTCAACTAGAAAGTATTTTATTTAGTTGCAGAATTGGTGAAGTACTTGAAGCCACCGTTCAAATTTGTGATGCGGAAATAATGCCACGTTAGGCACCGGCAACGACCCCAAACAATCAGTGCGCAGCCACGCGAAGCCACCCCCAAACTGTAACCCGAACGATGGAAACTAACGGAAACTTTATTATCGTGCCAAAAGCCTATGATCTTTAGGAATGCCCACTTCTCGAAAGCAATCGGGTGTTATCCCTAGTAGAATCCATCGACGATTCTCCTCTTTTCATCAACATGTTCAGTCTGTTCATCTGGATCCGGCGTCGGTAGCCCATACCTTTGTTTTGGCTTGATTTTCAATCTAGCTCCGGCCTTACACTCCTGTTTACCACGAAATGGTATGACCACCAAACCCCCAACGGTAGACGTGCATCCGTCCCAATTGTGGCCCTTCAACTTTAGCTTCAACCTAACGTTCTTGATGCGGCAATTTTGGACCGACTCAAACCACCTCCTATGCTCCGGATGGCCTTTGACCCCGGTCCCGCCTTTCTCAAGTATAGCCACTTTGTCGAAGACCGGCTCATTCCACTCAGCACTAGCTTCTTCCAATAGCGTCTGAATAGGTGACCGAAAGCAAAGCCACTCAATCTTATTAAAAGTCCCATCCCGGAAACCCACGGCACAGCCCTTATGCTGAAAGACGTTCGGCAGGTAGGCGACCTCGAACCTGCCAGGCGGGAGTTTGTCACCCTCCTCAACTGGCATATGGTACTGCGGATCCGGCCCTATCAATGAGTGAACGTAGCCAAGTTCGGATTTTTGATGACCATTCTTGAAATCACGGAAGGGCATTAGGTAGTCAGAGAAGTGGTAGATTGTGATGGGATACCTGTACGAGCGATACTGCAACTGTTGCAGTTGATCCGCCGGCCGCCTTTTTGCTGACAGCTTCTTGGAATTAGAGCGCTGTTTGAGCCCACTGACGTACTCGACGTCATCCTCCTCATCGGCTTCGAAGCTAGGGTCAAGATATTCTTTAGACATAGTGCTGGAGGGACTGCTTTGAGGAGTTGATTTAGGCTGGTTGTCTGTAGGAGGAGGTGTGATAAGAAGGGAGAACTTTGCAGGCTTTATATCGCTGGCCACGTGGCTTGGGCTTGAACGTGTCTCTGGGGTGAAAGTATCCATCTTCTGTACCGGGTTAGTACCGCGTGATGAGGCAGCCACCGTGTTAAGGTGAAGGTATAGAGATAGAATGATGGCTTGGAGATACTTACGATGGGAATATGGTGGTAAGGACTGCTAGGCCGGAAATGTATATATGCGTTGGTAAAAATACAAATCATAGTACAATGGGAGAAATGGATTGGTATTGTTGTATCACAATTCTCATACTGAGGTTGATGGGACCTTCCATTTCTGCCACTTCGGAAAGTTGGGAGCTTAGAAAAAGACGAAGGTGCAATTTGGCCACGTTATAAATTCATACGCCTTTTTACTAGCTCCAAGGCATGGAGTCCGCAATTGATATTATAATAATCGGTTCTCGATGTTCTATACTGTAACCTGGTCGGGCGCTATTCCATAGCCTACTAGACGTGGAGGACGGCCGGAAAGGAGAGAAAGGATGGGACTCATAATGTTTGCGCATATCATATGATTCTTATTAAATGCAAGCCGCCTGAGTAGAGCCCCAGCTGAAGGGGATTTGCGGTTTCTGCACACTCCGTCAATCTGAATAGAGTTTGAGCGTGGGGTTATGTTCACAAGTTATCCCGAGGCGGAAGCCGTCTAATTCTCGGGGTAAGCACCTTACATCCCCACTATAGAACTATACATCCCCCCTGCGTCCTTGCGCCTTGCTCGGTAGTTGTCTTTGCGCAAGTCTTCGCAACATCCTCCAAGACTTGCCTGCACAGCTCTCCTGTAATCGCGCTGCACTCCGCATATCGATCGCACCTCAACTCTTGCGCCACGCCCAATCCCTCTTGCGGCATTACACTGGATCCCCTACCGCCATCCTTCTTCTCTTCTTCTGTCCACTCTTTTCTCAAATCGCGCTTCAGCCCAAGCACCATTACCGGTAGCTCTTCGTCATAGTTAAAGTGCGTGTTGACAAGGGTGCGCCATTTACCGCGTAGCGAATAGAGAGAGTCGCGGTTGGAAATATCGTAGCAGAGGATTATAAAGGATGGCTGGAGGAGAGTATAATTGGTCGGGGATGCGGTGTCGTAGAATTGCAGAGTATACGGTCGTCGGTAGAGTGTTATGTTGAAGCGGAAGGGCTGGTCCATGTCCCGGAGGACAGGGAGGGAGTATGGTGGAGGGTCATCGCTTTGAGGCTGGATGCCTAGACTCAATCGCCTATGCTATGTCAGTATACAGTAGGTCTTGGACATCTGTACCAAGTTCCGATGATTCTTAGAGGCTAAAGGGGACTACTTAAACGCAGTAGAAGATGGGATATGGCTTACGACAAGAATGTGGATTTGCCCACGTCTGCATCGCCGAGTAGAAGGACGTTGATTTCTGGCGGTGGTGGAGGTGGTCCTGGATCCATCGAGATGAATTGATGCTTCCGCAGCGCAGCTGTGCACCGTCAAGACGGCTTCATGATTGCTTTTTGTTACTGCTTGTCGAAGTTGAGAGGTTCGGGCCCGGAGATAACCCGCAGTTATTAGGCTTGGCGGAACCACTACCAACTTCCAGCCGACGTTAATACTACTAGCTTGACAAGAGCCAACAATTGCGTAGTAATGAACTAATTGCGTCCCACTCTCGGGCACTTCAGAAGGTACTGGTATGATGAGAATCAAAGTGCATCTGATTCCGGTCACTTAGATTATGGATGTCATCTGCTCCAGGACAATTAACCAGTAGCAAATATGTCCAAAAGGAATAGGAAGGCCCCAGTCAATGATGGTTTGGATTTATATCTCATTCATAATCCCATATTTCTCACGTTTTAGTCCTGATCGAAGAGAGTTGCGTTCAAGATCTAGCGTCAACCCTACTAGATTGCTCATAAGACTCTCCCACATCTCTCTTCCACTTCCTTACAGACAGCCCGGCTATTCTTTAACATTATACCTATTGTTTGCGGCAGTGCACCTGTAGTGGCTGAATCTAGAACTATCACAATCGAGAGGTACTTCCCAATAGAAATTTCCCCTGATAACTGTGATAGGGATTTGGCGAGTCTACTGAGTACGATTTCCTACTTCCGTACGGGAGCAAGTTATCCGGTTGCAGGTTGTATCGGATACCGTCGCACGATATCAAATCACGCTGGATATCAGCTGATATACCCTTCCTTATATCATAAATATGGCCTGCTGGCCATCCTCAATCAAGCAGTTCAGCTCCTCATCTCTCTCCCTGAGACAAGATTCGCCTCTCACCACAATAACAGCAGATATTCAGTTCGAAGTTCTAGTCCCGTTCCGATAACCCTCAAAACATCACACGGAATCAACGATGAGAGATATACGTCGATTTCTATACGTGATCAACGCCAAAGCCTCTAGTTACTCAAAGCCACGACTCCTTTTCAGTCGTAGTCACAATAGAGACCCTACATAATGCATTCCGTTTGAAACATATAAAGCCCGCGCCTTCTTCCCAACAAGGCCTTCCCAACTTCGACTTCGCGTCCATGGGAAAGTCACATCAACCGCGCTATGGTCAAAGTTTTCGAGAACCGCGAAGAAGCACGTCAAGTGGATACAGCCGCGCTTGGGCTTGGAGTTGTAACGTAAGTCTAGGGTGTTTCGCTATTAGCTGATATGTACTAATTATTCACGGCCCCACGGACGATTTAATCTTTATTTCAATCGACCTGGAATGGGTAAGGAACCTTCCAGCTGAAGGCCCTCTCCACGGGAGACTCAGCGAGGTTGGCTTGTCCTTCTTGGACACTTACGTAATCCGAAATCTGGAGCTGGGAAGAAATGGCGCCGTCTAGATGAGTAAGATAACCGCAAAACATTACCGTGTGAATAACTTCAAGGACGTCAAATCAGACGCCAAAGGTCGGGATTGTAGGGCTCTCTGCGTGCCTGAGCGATTTGAATTTGGCAACAACGAGTTCGGAGACCTAGACCAACTAGCAGATGCTTTGACCGATGACCTCCGGATTGAGGACAAAGACGCGAACGAGTTCGCTTATCGCAAGATCTACCTCGTTGCGCGCGTCTAGCACAATGAAGAGAAGCGAGTGAGGGAAGTACTCGGCCTTGACCTGAGCGGTATCAACGCAATCCGAAACATTATAGACACCCAGAAACCCCAAGAAGAGAGTGGCAGTCTCTTGTCGGCCCTTAGCGGAGTGTGCCAAGATTTCTTCGGTGCCATCCCAGAGTATATGCACAACGGTGCAAAGGACGCTATATATACGATAGCAATTCTGCCCCTTGGTGCCTTCTGGAGATATGCCTGGGCGGAACATGGAAATAATAATTGGGCGTTCATGAATGCGAAATCTCTAAGTTGCAATTGGGCCGTGGAGCGGCAATGGCTGCTTTAAAGAAATCCATTGCCGAAGATATGGTCAAGTCGAGCCAAGGCGCACTGGGGACCCCATTTCGAAGCCAGAACCCTGAACCTAAGACGACTCCCAAGAGTCGCTGGGCTGGTACGGTAGAAACCTTGAGAAATCGGATAGGGAGCCCGGTGGTACTGAAGCTGAAAGCAAAGACTGATTTTTCTGACGAGTAATGACCAAGGTGTCCATTAATACCTTTTAATGCGGATTGGTCTTAATAAACTATCTATAACAGGCTATTGGTTAGAGGAATAAAGAGGTATATATAGAATGAGTGATTTGGTATTCTGCGAAATTGTCGAATTGATTTCGGGTTACCGGTCGAGCCGGGTATTGTATGGAATCATGCGTTGACTATATTTCTTATCAGTGTGGTTTAACTATTGGCAAAACACAGTACTATAGAATTAGATGGAATGACTTCTTGTCAATATTCAACGTCCACATTGCGTCTTCCGCAGATAAATCATCATCACACTCGACCCTCTACCTGCACAAAAAAAAAAATGTTCTGCTGAGACGATGTCAGATTTCCACTTTAAAGGTGGCGGAAAGTGCCACTCTCACCCGTCCATCCATAGAGACTGCCCCGCTCTCTTAGTTCCTGTCATTGCCCGAAACAAGGAAATTTCTAAAAGTCTTCTCAATCATCGCTTAACGAGAACCTCTACACCTCGGCCTAGCCCCAAGATCCCGTGAGTTTTTATGTTCACACCTTAGTCTCCTTACGACAATTTCCACATTCTCCACTTTAACACGTATGAATCCACAATCCATTGCCTCACTTTTACGAAAATTCAATTCACCATCACACATCGTTCCGCCAGCATTCAAATCCAACCTAGAGCTTTCTAATCTCACAAACATACTCAACCACGAGTTAGATTGCGGATCCCTCACTTCGTCCAGTGTCATTCTAGGGTTGTACTTTGAACAACGGCGTCATTCAGCCACGAGCTGCGCACCGGAACCCGCAATTCGTGCGCAGCATCGTCCCGTGGTACTCCTTGAGGAAAAAGAGTACAGAATGCCCTCGGAGATGCCATAAATGGTGAGCTCTTCCACATGAAATTCGAGCCTATGCACCCAATATGTAAATGCCGAGCTACATCCGCTAGTAATCCCCGACTCGAACATTAGGATAGACCACTCTGCCATGAAGGTTATTCTTGGTAGTATACGTATTATGCAAGACTGGTAAGTTCTCTATTAGCTAATATAAGAGGGAACGGAGCGCGGCGGGAATGGCTACATTATGCTTTTTTTTAGTGAGTGGCCGGTCGAGGATAAGGCGGAGTTTGGGGATTTGGAGCTTAAGCTCTGTCGAGAGGTACAAGGAGCCTGGCTATTGCTTGTAGATCGTATATTGAGACATTTCGGAGACATTTCTGGCGTCGTGGGAGGTGTGGATGAGTTTCGTGTTGCTTGAGAGCCCTATCCGCTACCGGAGAAGAATCATTTCAAACCCTAGTTTGGTCGTGGGACCATGGTTCATAGACAAGATTGCCATGAGTTGCTCAGGAATGTATTTGAGCCGCTAGAGCATATAACAATATTTGTTGTTGACTCATAAGTAACCAATAAGTCCTTCTATAGTATTGGCGAACTACATTGGGGGCTCAATGAAGAATTGGGATGAAAGAACTATCCGGCGTATCCTTTCTAGCGTTATATTATCATATAGTTGGCCCCCAACTGAAGAAGCCCAGCATATTAGCCAGAATAACAGTAGGGAATGAGCGTGAACCATGAAATGGCTACCATGAATGCTGTTCCAACGTGGTACCCAACATGAAGTGATTTAGGCTTCTGCAATTCCTCAAGCTATTTTCCACAAATCAAGGAAAACTCCTTAGCTTCTAGATTGAAAATCGGGAAAGGTAATAGTAATGTGTGAATTAGGCCTCCTAAAAGAGAAATATACCAAAAAGATGAGATCTAGCCCCAAGAAATTATTCAATTATTTGAAAGAAACAGTAGCTCCCTCATGAGTACCCTAAAAAAAGAGAACTCTCTTATCCATTATACTAATTAAACATTGCACATCAATCCTCTAAAGCAAACTCAACGAGACCTTTTTCAACATCCTTCTTCATCTGAACCGGAAACCTCACCCCCGCCATACCAACAAGGCCCGAGCTCATAACCAATGAAGCAATATGACTATGAGGCATTTCCTCCAACAAGGCCTTTCCATCATTGAAAAGGTTCCGCATCTTCGCATTGCGTAGGAAATATATCCGTGTCGTGAGAAACGGGACAATCGGATCCAAGCGAAAGAACCGGGGACCTGGAAGTTCTTCTGACTCAGAAGATTTATCTCTATGAGAGCGCTGTCTACGGACCTTTGCAGGTATATCTACTACGCGGGATATTCGATCCCGAGTGGTCCGGCGAGGAGGTTCCTTTGGTATCTCTATGTCGTTCTCTTCTAGTAAGAACATTGGTATTGTTTCCTCAATGGGGAATGGGTCGACGAAGGAAGCGCTTGGAGATGCAATGCGACAACCTTGAAGGATTTCGTCAAAGTTGATTGGCTCGAAGACGGCTTCTTGGCATTTTGAGAAGTTTTGCTCAATGACAGCCTTGTGCTGAAGTAGAGGTGGAGGAGATGCTTTATGAAATAGGTGTAGATGCTCAAGAAAATCTTGCTCGGAAGAGTAGAAGTCTTGACCGCATTGGCGGTAACTATGATACTGTTGTGCATGTTCAATGTGTGACGTCGTAGATCTATACCCAGCTCCGCAAAGATGGCAATGATGGGCCTTAGGAGATGGGAAATGCGGGCAGAGAGGAGGTCCGCTACTTTCAGAGGCTATGTCATTAAAGGTGCGCAGGAACCGACAAGACCATACTAGGCAGTGTGAGTGTTTCTTGATGGCCCCAGCATTTGTAAATACCTTTTGGCAATATTGACACCGAAATGGTCCAGTAGTCTGGGGTATGCAGAGGTTATCGAGTCGATTTTGGAGTCTTTTAGGCCACCACGCAGACCTAGGCCAGCCACCAGTGATCAGGTGCTCCGCAACATGATCACACCGAGCATTCCAATTATTTAGTGTCTCTCCGCAAAAGCCACAGTGCAGCATCGGATCATCCGGGCGCATTGGGGAGCTAAATTTTCGCCATACCATTGATAGGTCTTTGCATCCAAATTTGTGGCCTTGACTGGTTGTCAAACGACCTTGGCATCCAAGATCCTCTGACGGGTGTTTACTATTGGCAAAGTGGACGTGATGGAGATGCTGAATGAAGTGATCTCTCCGAAAAAAAGTTCTTTGCTGTTCCGGCTTGTTCCTGCATTGTTGGTATCTGTGCGTAGACATATGATACTCATCCGGTTCGGGCCGCCCGCAAAACAAGCAGGGCTGAAGCGGATCTTGATTCGTGCTACAGCAGATCCAAGTGGTCCGTAGAGCATGAATCGAATCTTCGTGCCGTTTCCATTCGTACTTTGTTTTGAAAGCTCGGGGGCAGAATGTGCATAAAAAAGTGAGCTCCCGCCTAGAAGTTCCGAGACCTAAGTCTTTGGGATTTATTTTTCCGTAGGGCGACGTTCTCCAGCTCATGCGGCGCCGCCCACGTCTTCGATCTCGACCAAATGATGACGCATGACTACCACTAGAAGAGGCAGTGTACGATGTGGGCACCGAACCATCCGATGAGGTTAAAGATGTCAAGACAGATCCGGATTTTCCGACCCACGATCCGGAAGAGGAGTCCATGAAAACTTCACCTTGGTCACTAGTCGAGCCCTTTTCGATTGCAGCTCTGATGGCGGAGACAGTTGCAGCTTCTTGATCATAGGATGACGCTAGGTATGCTGCTAACGGAGGTTGCGGTCCCTCATCCATTTGCATCGAGAGGGCCTCTAGACTCTCCCACGAAAGCTTTGTGGGCGAAGTATTACCGTCACCATAGACTCTCACGGGTCCTTTATTATTTTCTAATATTGTCAGCTGCTTTATATACGATTAGATATTTCTCCTAACATACTAGCGGTTTGCTTGCGCGCCCGTGTGTTGTTAAACCAATTTCTTACGCGCTTAGCTTCCAAGCCCGTCTTGTGCGCAATTATATCGATCTCCCAATGACAAGGATATGGGTTTGAGGCAAATTCTAGCTCAAGTTTTTCTTTTGACTCTGGTGGTATGCGAGACTGAGGTCCTCTAGCCTTAGATGATGGTGGCTTGATCCTGCGACTGACTGGAACCAAATCTGCACTCGGGTCCGGAACCCGCTCTTGATTCTTAGGAGCAGGTGACTCCGCTAGTACATTTTGGAATGGTTGCAAGGCTAGCGATATCGGCGTCATGTCGCAAGACTGAACGAGCCCGAAGTTTCTAGCTTCTGGGAATGTAGAAGTCTGCTCTCGATCATTACTTAGATCAGGGCCGACTAATGGGAACTGTGGCATTTCTGGGACGCTGGCTTGACCCATATGTCCATTGAAATCTTGATCAGGATAGTGTTGGTCGACATTGGGCAGGTCGGAGAAAGGCAAGGCTGCCAAGATGCCTGAGCTGGCAAGATCCTGCCGCCAGTCTTGGGGCGCATCTGGGTGAGCAAACGGAAAGGCAGACGACGATGTGTGTTCCTGCTGAACAATGTTGCAGCTTGAGACATCCAATTGGTCAAAATCGAAGAAGTCTTCGAGGTTGCCTTGCGTCTCCGCCATGTCAAACAGGGAAACGTCAACGGATGTGGCTTATCCTGCTGGTTGGTGAACGTTTGGCCCCTCGAAATGAGTGCAATCAGGTAGAGGTGAGATGGTTCGCATGATAAAAACGGAAGCGGGCCGACCCTTATACATTGATGCAAGGTGTGACAGGGCGGGGCGCGGATGATGAAGAGGGTGCGGGGACGATCTTAAGGCAGCAAGGTTACCCATCTCGTATTTGGCGCTAGGCCGTATTCAGGCTTAGCCGATCACTTTACATCCTGAGGTTGTTATGATTCATGGTAGGGAAGAAATCTTAAATAATAGTATTTCACAGACTCAGGTGGATTTCAAAAAGCTTCCGCTGTTATGCTTTGTCGAACTCTTCCTTGCCTTAAACGGTTACTATCTCGCTCGAGAGAGGCATTTCCGTAGCTGATAAAGTCCCCGTAACACTGTCCCGCCAACTCGCGATTCCTGTGTAGGATTCGAAGGAAACATTTGCTGTTCGATTACTGAAGAATATGGGCTACCAAAACCAATTTCGAATTGTAATACTATGGATCAAGGCTGCCTTTGGCAGTCAGTCTTGAGTCGTCGAAGGAACTGATAACATTTTGTCAAATACAACTCAGAATGTGGATTCGATGACGGTTCCACGAGCAATAGATCCACTGGCGATAGTATCCTAGAACTAAATCTCGAGAGGGTGCTGGGTGAATAATATAAGCTATTAGATACAAGTATAAGGAACTCGACCAAGTGGACCTCAGGATCCTTACGCGATAAGTAGATTTGCTGTTCGTATATACCTCGATATTCGTGGAATTGGCGTTAGTGTTCGAGCAAAGTCTCCAGATCAACTTGCAACTGTATAGCACACACTAATATTCGGAAAAAGTAGTTGGCGCACCAAAGAGAGAACGGCAATCCTTAAGAAAGCGGCAGGGCCAGGCGCGGCACTTGCAGTGGTAATACATATCGCGATCCTCAAATTGATCAGCAATGGAGACAGCGATATCAGAAAGTAGGCCCACGAAGGTTGCCACTAGATTCTTCAGAGACAGTATTTCTACTCTATATCCACCAGGAATGTTCGTCGAAGTTTTGGTCTACTTTGAAATGAACATCGACATGGTCAGAGCGAGACTTCCAATCGGCGAATCGTAATCCACTAAATCTGCAATGCAAAGTAGTGTCATCTAGGGCCATATCCGATGGTTCCAGATACCAGGTTTTAGCTAGCTTATCTATAAAAACAGCCAATGCTTTCTACCCATGAGGTATATGAACATCTCGAATATATGGAACACTCCAGTCCTTGTGATAGAAAAATGCGCTGTTCTTACGGGATTTCTACACAGCTAGCGTATCTATATGGCCTTATATGGTAGTCTTCGGGGTCAGGGATTGAATATGCAAGTATCGGACAGGTGATGAGGACTGCGTTGATTCATATGTATGGAGGATCAAGGCAATTTACATTGTCTGTCCTAATATCACATGGTATCGGAGCTAGTCCTGAATAGGGATCGTGCCAATATATAGCCTTACAGAATAGAATAGACACTGATCGAATCCCGCGGCGGTGGATCCGCAACAAACCTTGTGATAGGGATTTAGCGAGTCTACTGAGTACGATTTCCTACTTCCGTACGGGAGCAAGTTATCTAGTTACAGGTTATATCGGATACCGTCGCACGATATCAAATTACGCTAGATATCAGCTAATATATCCTTCCTTATATACATAAATATGGCCTGCTGGCCATCCTCAATCAAGCAGTTCAGCTCCTCATCTCCCTCCCTGAGACAAGATTCGCCTCTCACCACAAACCTAGCTATTTACCGTGACATCGACAGCTTCTTCATGACGAGACCCCTCGTACTTATCCTTGAAAGGTTACTAGCAGAAAGCTCATGAAACATAGCACCCTGCAGCTTTTTGGTGTTTTAGGGTAAGATCGTATGGAGTAATGAATCTCTTCCTGTGGTAAGAGGCGAATCTTGTCTCAGGGAGGGATATGAGGAACTGAACTAATTGATTGAGGATGGCTAGCAGGCCATATTTACATACATAGAAAAGGGATATATCAGCTGATATCCAGCGTGATATCGTACGACGATATCCGATACAGCTCGGCAGACTTGCCAAAATCCCCATCACGCTTACGACCATGTCTCTAGCTGCGGCTTGATAGATATGTTACTTCTTTGCGATGCAGAACTTTTGTAAGACTGATCTAAATGCCCTAATGAATCGCGCAAGGAAATGATCAACGCCGTTCTAGAATTTAGAAGGTCCTCTTCGTTAGATGAGGCAACTGCAATTGCCTCCTTGGACGATCAGCAGGAGCAAGTTACTAATGTACTGTTTACATGATCACGTGTAACGATAGCTTAGCAGTATATAGGTAGCTTCTGCCAGGAGCCTCATCAATCAACTGTTTTACCTACTTCCTTTTCAACGCTCTTCTCTCTGACGAGCTACAACCCTTTCATTTATAGCTTGCAGCTCTTGTCCTGAAGGTTTCTATTCATATAATCGATGGTCTTTGCTATCTTGATGCGCAGCTACACGGATGGCTTGAGTCATGGCCGGCTCATCCTCGATAGACGACAATAAGTAGACGTCGATAGGTTGCTGTTCTAGATGTGACCCTCTTAGTAACTCTTCGAGGCTTTACCGAGAGAATTCCGGGTATATAGATAACTTCTCATTCTTTTAGGTTATTGGGGAGTCCTCCGACCGATAATCAAGCGGAATTCGCCTACAATGGCTTGGGAGAGGCGTTACCTGGCATAGGTCTATGGCCTAGGCATTGCTGAGCCAATTCTTGGTGCGCTTCGCTTTCAAATCGATGTCAAAAGATAATATATCGATTTCTTGAAGAATTAGATACGGATGCCGTGCAAAATATTTCTCTAGTATTTTTTTCGTCTCTTTCGGGACACGTGGCTGAGAACATCTTCATTGGCATTTCACTTGATTCCCTATAATTGATTCAGTTGTTGCGTGCGGTGGCCGGGAATCCATTGAAAGATTTGAGCATTCTAAGTCCACGAGGCCTAGATAGGCACTCATGGAATCGCTCAAATATCCTAGAGGGCTAGTTATCAGTCATCGAGGATGCTGCGTACAACCATGAGATTCGGATAGAGTTTGAGAATGCACATCATCGAATGAGTAGTATTGGTAAAAGAGAAAACTTTTTGGATCGTTTACAAATAATGTCTGAAAGTTATTCTACTATGTAGCTAAAGTAAAATCAATGTCGAAGGGTGGGGCCTTCCACTCTTTAGTCTGAACCTGCATGTTGCTGCGTCGAACTAGTGCTATGTCTAAGCAACGTGGCAAGAGAAGGATGGTTGACAATCGTTCTATGGGAAACTACCTGGGCTATTATACTTTCATAGCTCACAAGGCTATAACGCTGTAAAGGCGAGAGGATGGAGTCTGAGAGATCAATCTAGGTTAAAAGCGGTTAGTGTGATCACATGCAACTAGTAGGATGGCTACGGAAATCAGTATCAAACTTAGACGTTGTGGTCAATCTTGGTTGTAGTATGAAGCCAGTAAGGGCGCTCTTAGACGTGATACCATTCATTTTGAGTCGAAACTATGCTATTTCCCTCGAGAACGTCTATTTCACTGCCTTTAATATTTGCTACGTAAGCCTTAGCTCTATTATTGAAGGTAATTCGATCTCAAAACTTAATCTACCTGATCTCTTAGAAAATGTTAAATCATGCTAAAGTCTTATTACCTTTTCTAGCACAGAGCGAAGGCCAAGCGCAAGGAAATTATCGCGAAATGCTAAACAAGAGGGCCGATATTCGGGAGAGAGCCATATAAGGTTCATGTCCCCTAAGCCAATCCAACCATCCTTCACAAACGCAACCTTTACCTCGCTTGAATACGGTAACTGCAGTCTATTATCGACAATAAGGGCTCCTTGATCGGTTTCGAGGTAGCTACTGTCCATAGAAAATGCCAGGCTGCTAGTGCTCCAGTTCTTAGTAATTTGGGCAACTTGTGGTATAGCATCCGGAGTGACCTCCCAGATCCTGATAGTGTCATCATTCAAGGCTGATGCAACAAGCTTACTATCAGGCGAAAAGGCTACAGCGTGAACAGCGCTATTGCTCTCTAGTAATTGTGGATCGGCACGTGTAACAATGTCCCAGATTCGTACTTTTTTATCCCGTGATGCTGATATCACTCGATGGCCATCTGGCGAGAAGGTTACAGCAAGGACTGAATTAGCATGACCGCTAAGTGTTTGCGTAGAGGAGCCTGTGACAATGTCCCAGATCCGCACTGTCCTGTCGCCCGAACCAGACGCCAATAGTTTTCCATCTGGAGCAAAGGCCACGGCATAGACCCAACTGGAATGACCTTTCAATGTTTGCATGGCGGTGCCGGCTGTAGCATCCCATATTCGCACCGTTCTATCATAAGAAGCCGAGGCTACTAGCTTGCTATCTGGCGAAAAGGTAACAGCATATACAGAATCGGTGTGACCCTGAAGTTCCAGGATGGAAGTATTCGTCGTGGCGTCCTAGATTCGCACTGTTTCATCATCCGACACCGATGCTGCTAGTCTGCAATCTGGTAATAAGGTAACGGCATATACTGAGCCGTGATGGCGCTCAAGTGCCCTAGCTCTGTGGCTTTGCCGTTCTGACCATGGAAGTGTTTTCATCCAATCAAGCATCTCTTCAAAATACCTGCGAACTATATTTTCTCTTGGTGCAAATGCTAGAGAAGAGCAGTATATTTGGAGAGGAGCCTCTTCTAGGAGGAATTTATTATGGGAGAGAATATAATTGGCATCGTGAAGAAATTCATAAAGATTGGCATTATCATAAGACTAGATAGTACATTAGCTGCCTCTAGGAACGAGCTTCGCGAGTAATTTACCCGGGCTTTTAGCTTGAGTCGTATTACCAGTTGAATCGTTTTTGTACTTTGTCCCATCCAGCAAAGCGCCTCCACCCAGCGAAGCAAATGCTCATACAAAAAGTCATCCGCCCTACTCCCAGGACAAAGCTGATATTCGCTATACTGGAGATGATCAACCCAGTAAGTGCATGCGTACTGAAGCCCTGCCGGAAGAAACCGCGCTAGTTTCTCTGATGGAACTTTCGGCACTCCAGCGCCAGGATCATCTAGACCGTAAATATTCCTTTTAAGCATCTTCCGCATGATCCGAATGCAGTGACGGGCTAGCCCTTTATGTTCGTTCCCTTTATCAACCAAGAAGAGGTGGCCTTATCCCTGTGGTTTAAGAAGAAAATCTCGAAATGAGGGATGATGCAGTTGGATTGGTCGGCCTGGATCGGTTGGGATGTCCAAAATTGAGTGGAGGTCCCCAGTGTCCGTTCAACTTCTTCCTTATCGATATCAATGAGATGGGATAGCGAAAGAACAGAGAGTGGTGAACAAAGAAGAACAATTGGCCCTAATGTCTTCCTAAGGAGGCCATACACCTCTTCTTTCTCTTGCTGGTCAAGATTATCCCTAGCAGTATTCATGAGAACTATGGCGTATATCTTATTCAATTCTTCTTCCGGATTGGCAACGGGACATTGGCGTCGAGAATCAATGAAAGCCTTTTCGTAGCTAATAGACCACCTTCACCGATAAATCGGGCTGCTATGGAAGCCCAGATAAATAACCCGCTAGTCTTCTGAGTTAGACGCTTAATTGCTAGCACTCCTGGCCAGTTTTCTTCAAGCCGGCATTTTTGTTGAATATTGCGAAGAGCGTGCTGCAGAAAAGTGAAAATATCATGATCAACAACAGTCCGCGAAAGGTTGTGAAGGACCATATCATGATGATCTTGATAGGGAATATATGAAAAACCATACCGAATAGGTATATTAGATCTGCTGGTGATGAATATTCGAGGAGCGAGGAAACGCAAATTTTGAAAGTGCTGCAACACTTTGAGTATCAAACCAATGTCGTTCTTCTTTTCGTACTCGTCTAGCGCATCGATTACGATTAATAACGGCCCTCGAAACGAGCTTGAGCTTGTCTTCAATAAGGGATGTAGGATGAGGCAGGACCATTGGTCTGTCAGGGTCTTCTCGCAAATAGCGCTATCGTTCGACATCGCTTCTCTCAGGGCATTCTTGTACGGTGCACATTTCTGCTGCGCCAGCTGTGTGGCAATGGAGCTAGCAAATTTTCCTACGTGGCTTAGATCACCACTGCCTCTTGAAAAGAAAAAACTAGCCATGAAGCAACCTCTATCGTAGTATTCACAGGCTATCGTGCAAGCGATAGTTGATTTTCCAGTCCCAGCCCATCCACTTAGCCAAAAGATGTATCGCTTATCAGCCCCATCTATCCAACTTCGTATTTGCCGGAGAACTTTGACGCGAGTATTAGGTAGGCATAATGGGTCATTGTCTTTTCCGAGTGTGTTAAATGTCGCTTTAGGAGCGGCACGTAAAACTTGCAAGTCAAGGTTTTCTGTCTACCTATTAGAGTTCGTTCTTTTTTCTCCCTGAACTTGGACCGAATGGAACCTTAATACACATAGGGAGCCATTTCTTGGACATCGCAGAGGACATACCCGTTTTGATTGGATTCGTCAAAGGCCTCAGAGTAAATCTACTTGTAGGCAAAATTTCGAGGAACTCTTTTGTATATGCAGCAGCCGTAGCAGCCGCATATGGCTGCCACTTTTTGTTCTTGTGAGAGTCCGAGTAATCGCAGATTCCACGAATTACAATTGAAAGGCGATTCTGAATAACACCAGCGCCCTCCATCTCAAAACAGATAATCCCATGATCATTGTGCAATTCATCCCTCTTAGACGCTGAAATCTGTAGTTGATTGCTGGATCCTATGTTTCCGGGGTGAACTTTTGGAGTGTCCTGCTGTCTATTCGCTTCAACACCTCGCTGACGACGCAATTGAGATTGGTTTAGATCGCAGCAAACCTCACAGTCCTCATTTATAAACTCCCCGGGATGGGAGCAAGTACCGTTGAAAAGCCTATCTTGTGAGGCGCCTTGGTCTTCAAACTTTTGTTGTTCGTCAATATGTATATTCGCTCGCATCTCCTGCAAGATAGCCGGAATTTTAGTACCATTTGTCATCGATTGCCTAGCCTGGAGCACGTTAACGGCATTGAGTAGAGAGTCAGGGGGCCTATTTGTATGCCCTCTAAATTCTAGTCGGCCTTCGTCTTTCCACGCTCCGAAATCGTATCGAACAACGCCACTATGCATACCCCTTGGATAGCTGACCACTACATCTCTAAGCATAATCTGAGATTGCGCACCAATTGAACCATAACTGGGAACTCCACCACCGATTCCGACAACCACAAAATACTCGATGTTCCTAAACACATTGCGCATTCTGGCGGCGAGCTCCGATGCAGCATCCGTGCCCATTTTTGATTGTACAGCCATCACAACATTGTGTTTTCCAATTCTTCCTCCATGATAAATAAAACCGTCAACATGAATATCCCCATAATTATCGTCTAGTACGGCTTTTGCAGCTACAAGCTTTAAGGGTAGCGGGGCTATCCAGCCTATAGAGTATCGAGCGACATCATCCATTATTTCTCGAGACGTAAATACGGCTGGAGACACATGCAGGTAAGGCACCCTAGATCTAAGCGATGGAGCACTATATAGCGTTTAGCTTTATTTAATTAGCAGGATTACTAGGGTATGGCGGAAGAGTGTGGAGTACCATGAGACGGACCCTGTTTCCCGGCGCTAGCTCAAAGACATCTCAAACATCTCGTCAATCCTACTAGCTAATCTATTGAATTTAGAGGTTGTTTAGACAATAAAAAAGCCCATGAAAGAAAGTACTCCCGACAAGGAGGTGCGATCTATCGCTAACCTTAGCATTCTAGGCACCCTCGGCAGCTGAAAATGTCTTGGCATCATTTCGTTTCAGTTCTCGGGAATGCACGAGGACACCGCACTTCTCTATACCATTAATTTTAATACTTCTTGCCCAATATTTGATCCTAAGCTATCTAAAACTCCAGTGCTGTGATGGACGACGATATCGCAACAACCCAATAAGTCCAAAACTTATCAGACACTACCAAAGATTCTCTCTTACTACCCTGTGCGGGCTCGAAGTGGAAAAATGACATGCTGAAAATCGCCTTCGAGAAGTAACAAGCCAGAGAGGCTCTGTCACAAGTCGGAACGACTTAGCTTACCGCGAAGAAGGTAGCTGTCAAAAATGTCATGGTAGCGATAGCGATCGCTTTCATCGCCAATGTCTCGTTCACAGCTTCTTTTCCGATCCGCACCTGAACCCTACTAGCGCGTTGAGCTGCGGTGTTAAAAGCCTAATAACTATTGCGCTAGCTAGACTTAGTTCCGAAGAGAAATAGCCAGACCTAGCAACAAAGCCCGACGCCTTCGGAACGAAGATATCTTTCCTTAAATTTAATTGGGTAATCTCATTATGAATGCGCGCTTTGTTAGACTCGGAAGGTTGAAGTAGGTCACGTAGGAATTGAGACTGGAATTGAAGCTGGTCACGGATCGTATTCCGGTCCTGGTTGTCTTGCCGCTGAAGATCCTTGATAAATTCCAAAGCCACAGATATTGTTTCGCTGACATGGATAGCATGCCTTGATATCTCATGGAGTAAATGGTAGTTAGGATCTTGCGGCCCGGGCTAAGATGGTTAGCCCACCAACTAGTCGCTGAGTAATGATGGACTCACTACTTCCACTGCACAGATATGGTTCCTCAGTGACCAAACAGGGTTGTTGTAGAGAGATAGCAATTCATTTATCACAATTGAGAAGATGGGGTAGGGATCGGAGAATTCGATGTTGCCTAGACTAGAAAAAAAAACTGAGTACAAGGACGTCTTCATGTGTCCGGGGAAGCCTAGGCATAGTAGTGTCAAAGAATGAGACGGTGCCTAGTGCATCGAAAACCCCATTTCATACTACTCCTATCCATGTCCAATTGATTGTGGATTATTTAGTGGTGCATTGGTATCTCCCGGGGCCCCAAGGTAAGAAGATGGGTTTAATATTTAAAAAATAACTAGTTGGAAAGCTTCATTCTATTTAGGTTTTAGAAGTAGAAATGAAGTGGATTAACATCGACCTTGGTACCTGTAAGGTTATATGTATGGCACAATCCCTATTAAGAACTAGCACTGATATCATGTGATACTAGGAGAGACAGTATAAATAGCCTTGATCCTCCGTAGATAAATTAACACAGCTTTCCTCTTTATCTGTTCCGATACTTTGCAATACCCGACTATGAACGAAATGGCTGGCGTATTGTAGGGAAATTATTATTTGCCTAGTTGGAGTGTTACAATCTCATTCATCTATAAAGGAAACTCAAGTTGATGTTATTACGAGTGCTGAGAAAGTCGACCGGACCGTCGCATTAATAAGTCAATTAAGATATGCACTACCTCAGATGGACAAGAGGTGCTCCGCCACAACCTCACAGCTACGAGCCCATGTTGCGATGAGTATAATTGCCGCTAACTCAAAGCATCATTTTCTAGCCAAAGTCGCGAGACAGACATTCGTGATACCATATCTCGAACCCCGTTATTATTATAATAGTGCGCAGACCATTTGCGGGATTAGGGTAAATAAGCTTTAGCAGTGCCGTGAAAGATTAGGTACATCGTCATCCAATACAGGAAGCCGGTAAGTGACAAAGAAGTATTTGATTGATGTAAGAGAAGTAAAATTACATTCGAGTTAATCATCCATCCCGAACTCTACCAACCCAGTCGACCCATCTTTCGCCACTGTTGGAGCCCAGCCTGACCCTGCCATACCTACCAAAGCCGAGCTCATGACAAGAGCTGCAACGTGACCTTTAGGATTTTCCACCAGGCCCAGTTTCTTTTCGTCAAACTCTGACGAAGTTCGGCTACTTTTCAAGTAATAAGTGGCCGGCGAGGAAAATATACTGTGGAAGAAGCGGGGAGGCCCGTTTCCGAGGAGCCTAAATGTCGTCTTTGATGGTGTAGGTTGCGGGCAATTTGACGCATCGGCGGGTTGGTTGATCCGAAGAGAAGTTGGGCCTGTGAAATATTTCGCATCGGATGTCCGTGGTAATGCATCAGAAATCCCATCAAAATCCATTAAGATGTCGGATGGCAATGCCGAAAGAGTCTCAGGAGACCTGACGTTGAAAGACTTGGGATGATATGAAGAATGATTCTTGCTGTACAATGCCTCATCCTTGGAAAACTCATGGCTCTCAGGCCGCGGTAGAAACACAGGTTCGAATGTTGCAGTCACCGTTCTTGAGAAATATCGATCCACAGCAGTGCTGCTATCAGGGAATTGCAAGCCATGGATATCTTTAAGATGACGCAGCATCTCTGTGCTCGTGGTATAAAACACCTGATCGCATTCGTTCCAAGTGTGGAAACGGCCACGCTCAGGGAATGGGGACTTGAAAGGGTCTTCCCAGACCTTTTCGGAGTTGAGTGCTTTTACGCTGGAAAGAAATCGACAAGACCACACTAAACACGAGAGATGACTCTGATCGCCTGGATGAAACACTCGGCGACAATACCGACATCGGAAGGGAGCATCAAGGCCGCTGCTAATATCATCAAGCTTCATAGGTAAACGGTGCGTCCACCAGGATGATGGGTCATTGTTGCCTTCTTTAAAATGGGTAGATACGTGGGATCGACGCTGGGACCAATTTTCAAGCCATTTTCCACAAAAACCGCAGTGCAATGCAGGATCGTCTTTTGGGAGTGGCGGAGGAGGACGCTTCCAACGATCAGCTAGAGCGAAGCAGCCGAATTCCGAGCCCTTAGAGCAACCTAGTTGAGAGTCGGGGTGCTTTAGCTTCGATCCGAATCTACCCGTACGCAAATGCGAATTGTGAAGGTGCTGTATGAAATGGTCGCGCCGATAGAAAGTACGGGACCCTTCCGACTTCGAATGACAAGTAAAGTATTCGTGTATCTGTAAGTGGAGATCGTCTGGTGAAGCCATGGCGCAAAACGGGCATATGGTGAGCTGATTTTCTAGATTGGGACAGCAGACCCAGGTCGTACGAGGACAGTGTATAGATTCTTCATGTCTAGCCCATTCGTATTGGTTCTTGTACTGCTTGCCACAAAAAGTGCACCAATACTGTAGGTTGCGGCTTTCCTGAGCCGCATCGGAATATGATGACCTCAAGGAAGATGATGACCTATTTCTAGTTCTCGGGTAAGGCTCCATACGCCTACGTCCTTTCCTACGACTACGGTTGAATGAAGAGTTATTGCTTCCTCGAGAGGATGTTGTATAGTGCGTTTGAGCTGTCGCAGCTGAACCAGTCGATGAAGCTCTCGATGAACGAACAGAAGGCGCTCTGCTTATTCTCATAGAGCTTGGAGTTTTTGATTGGCGGAAATTTGGATTAAAAGCATCTTCTGCTACTTCTACCTCGATTGCAGATGTTACGACTGGCTCCAAATCCATCTCCAATGTCATCCATGCCTCGAAAGGATCCTGCTGAGTAGACGCCTCCAATGCTAGCTTTTCAAGACTTTCTTTGGATAGCGTAGGTCGATAATCTTGTTGCGCATTGTCATCTTTACTGGACGTCCGGACCGAGTCCTGGCCAATACCGGATGCACGCGACAATTCAGAGTGATCAATCATTTCGCCAGACACTATTTGCTCTAGCGGATACGGAGGTCTTCGACTTCGGGCATTGTTGAACCAATTCCGGACTCGCCTAAGCTCAAGATTCGTCTGCTGGGCAATAGCATCAAGCTCTCTAGAAGTCGGATACGGCGCACGTGCATAGTGTTCCTCAAGGACTCGCTTTGCCTCAAGCGTGATTCGCGGCTGAGCCCCTCGTTTCCTCGTGGTTTTAATGTCGTCAAGAGCGCAAAGAAAATTGGCAATTTCATCGTCATGGTTATTTCGCAACGGAGGGGACGGAGGGGACTGCTCCAGAGATGGATCTAGCCTGGTTTGGTCGAGAGGGACCCAATCCATCAATACTCCATCCTCTGAGTTGCCGAACGATGCAATTTGGGCGTCTAATCCTACATCACCATGCGGATCTTCATAGAAGGGCGCATCCTGCCCAAACAGCATATGAAAGTAACTCGATTCTGCATTCATGCCATCAGGCTGACTTGTCAAGCCTTCAGCAGGAGATAGTACCCAGCTCTCGGCTGGGGTTGTCATAGGCGAAGATGGGTGAATAGAATGACGTAAGAGAATTAAGGAATAGCAGGATGAAACAACAACTGGGGAGCAATTTTGAACACATCACGGCAGTATGAAACATGTTTATATTCTGTCTGATAAGTGGACAAGGCTGACTGGGGCTGAGCGTGAAAGATGAAGTGGGCGGGCTCAGGTCGCCTAGTGATAAGATAGGCGGGAGCGACGCACGGATCATGCTCCCCACGGCAGAACCTCGGCGCTCCTGTCAAAAAAGTTTCCGAAAAGTTCGAGTCGCGCCGCCAAACTCTCTCGATCAGCACCAAATCTCCGCTCGATCGTTCATAATGGCCGCCGAAGTGCAACCCTTGCAGCCCATAAAGCTGCCAAAGGGCCCAGTGACAATTACAGCCGAGCAACGATACTGGCAGTCCTATTCTTCGCAGCTACAGATTGACCCGTCGCAACACGCCTCCCCAGTAACCCACATATCCTTCCCGCCGCCTGCGCCGTCAAACCTTACCGTCTCTCCCCAAGAACTTTTCGCCGTAACGACAGGTTCGCGAGTGCAAATATTTTCGTCCAAGACCCGGAAACCCGTCAAAACAATATCCCGATTCAACGTCGATGACATTGCGCATTTTGGCAACATTCGAAGAGATGGAAGGGTAGTTGTCGCGGGTGGGGATTCCGGCGCAATACAGGCGTTTGACCTGAACTCGAGAGCGATTTTGAAAACATGGAAGGAGCATAAGCAGCCGGTGTGGGTGACGCAATGGCATCCGAGCGATATGACGGGTTTAATGAGCTGTTCGGATGATCGAACAGTTCGATTATGGGACTTGCCTAGCGACAAGAGCATCATGTCTTTGCATGGCCATCAGGATTATGTGCGGTGTGGCGCGTTTATGCCATCGCAGAGCGGGTTGCTGGTTTCGGGGAGCTATGATCAGACGGTCCGGTTATGGGATTCAAGAATTGGCGGGAATGCGGTCATGGTATTCAAGCACGCGGCGGCCATCGAGTCCGTTCTCCCCATGCCTTCTGGCACCGCAATTCTCGCCTCAGCCGAGAACGCAATATCTGTGCTGGACGTCGTAGCTGCTAAACCAATCCATCTCCTCAAGAACCACCAGAAGACCGTCACTAGTTTGGCGTTGGCAAACAATGGAGGGAGACTGCTTAGTGGTGGGCTTGATGGCCACGTAAAGGTCTTCGAGACTACGGGCTGGAACGTCGTTGCTGGCATGAAATACCCCTCCCCGATCCTCTCCCTCAATGTCATCTCCTCCGGTCTTCAAAGAGAAGACAGGCACATTGCGGTCGGCATGCAATCCGGCATCCTATCCATTAAGACCCGGCTCTCGGGCGAACAAAAAGTACAAGCCCGCGAGCGCGAGAAGGAAATGAAAGCCCTTATGGAAGGCAAGATCGAGCAATACGACCGCGCCAAAAAGCGGAAGAGGGGAAAAGGATGGGACCGCCGAATTCGAGGAAAGGATTTTACAGGCGAAGGAGCGGACATTGTCATCGAAGGCAACGCAAGAGGCAAGGTGAACAACAGTCTTCCCTGGGGTAACGCGCTGCGATGGGGGGAGTACTCCAAAGCGCTCGATTTGGTGCTCGAGTCAAATGTATGAATATCCCTCCGGATTATACAGCTGAGATTGGATACTGATGAATTCATATCAGGCTGGCAACGCCCGCGCTCAAACTCTCACCGTCCTAACCGCCCTCCGCCATCGCTCCGCCCTACGCTCCGCCCTTTCAAACCGCGACTCCGTCACCCTGCCACCCGTCCTCCGGTGGCTCATAAAGTCAATCGTGGAGCCTCGAACTGTCCGCTTAACGGTCGATGTGGCGCTCATTGTACTGGACTTGTATGCGGATCAGCTGGGCAAAAGCCCGGAGGTTGATATGCTGATCGATGTTTTGAAGAAGAAAGTGAGTCTTTGTGTCGAAGCGAGTCAAACGGCTTGGAGTGTGATGGGGATGGTAGAGTTACTGGTTAGAGGGGCAGGGGAGGAGCCTGTTGCTGAGGAATGACCTTAGACGCTAATATCAGCAGGTTTTTGCATTCCATATATTTTGCATAGCGCGGGCGTTTTATGTTTGAGGGAAAAGTTCTTGTTTGAATCGGATTGGATTGGGTACCTCTGAAGCTTTGCTTTAGATAAGGGGATGGGTTGCGGATGTGATTCGGGCGAGAATGGTATATTGTACAGATCCGGCGCGGACCTTGGCAGGCTATATACTATTCAATTCCAACAATCAACGTTTTACAAGGAATATTTTACAATTAATCATCCCGATTCTTATATTACATATTTGCTATTCAAAAAAATACGGTCTCACCACATGCAGTACTGCCTCTGTGTCGGAATAGGTCGATCCGGTAATGGGAGCCAGAGTTTACGATTCGCTCTCTTCTTCTTGATTTCCTCGGAGATGCGCATCCTCGTTTTCTCTTCTTTGAGGAGAACAGAGAAGCCTGGTCCGCGGTTAGCCTCCTAGTGCTTGACCAAGGAAAGCGGACTTACTAGTCGTTCGGTGCACAAGCGTGTTCACCCTGCCTCTTGCCCTAAACTCTAGACTTTTCCACTGTTCACCCTTGCCCACCCACGCCTGATCGATGTAGATCTCTGTGGGATCATATACCTTCTTCGTCTTACCATTCTTCAGCTCGATGGTCGTCACCTCACCAGTCTTTGGCCGAATACGTGTGCCGTTGAGCAGACGCAGTTCCTCGAGCTCTTTCTCCCTGCCCGAAAGCTTGCTCTGCACTTCCAGCCTATTTTTGCGCTCCCCAGTCTCCTGTCCAGCCATTTCAGCCTCCGCAGCCTCCTCCTCCTTTTTTTTCTTCTTGGCAAGCTCCTCAATCTCATTCTGTTCCGCTTCATCAACGACCGGCCCTTCAATCTTGGCACCCAGCCCCATTCCCCTTTTCACAACTGCCTCGTCCCGCGCAATCTGCAGCCCTTTAATGATATCCCTAGCCACTTTCTTCCTACTAAACCGCAACTGCACCATCGCCTCCTCCAGTGTCATCCCCTGAATCTGCCTCATCACCTTGGTCAACTTTTTCACACTGGTCGGCAAATTGTGACTCTTGTATAAGCTCTGGCGTTCAGATCGCGCGAGCTTCACGTCCGCGGTCATCCTTCCTCGTCGCTGTATCGAGCGAATCACCATCTTGCGCTCCCAGCGCTGGCGCGCGAGTGGCACGGGATCAAGTTTTAGCGCCGACATATTCATATCATGCTCTGCGCGCATGAGGGCTTGTCGCTGCTCATTCCGAGCTATCAGGATCTCGCGCTGTTCCGGGGTGGTGGTCGGGGTGATGCCCGGGACCATGTTGTCTGGGTGGAAGATGGAGTACGGTGGGAGGTGGGGTTTGTCCTGGACGGGCATTTTGATGTCCTTAGATTCTTTCGAGCGCAGAGCTCGTTGTTTAAGGATGTTTTCGAGGATGGGGTTGTTGAGAGAGTCGGGCTTTTGGGGGTCGGCAGCGCGGCGCTTGAAGGGGTTGGAGAGGTGGCGGCGGGGGATGTAGGGGCCTATCCAGTACGCCGAGGAGCATTTCGAGGGATTGAGGGCTAGACAAGAGGTGTCAGCGACTGTATTCTGGCGTGACGCGAGGTGGAATAGGTATAAAGTGTTGATCAGACTTGGAAAGTAAAGAGCCCCCTAGTATCTTCCCGGCGACTTGGGGGGCCAATTGAGGATGAGTAGGTTGCCGTACCTGACTGCCCTATCCGCCTCGATGCCATGCGGGCGCTCATGGCGATATGCGGGCGGCCAATATCGCGGTGCTCTGGGAATGGGTATCGTGGTGAGGTCCGAAGGAAATTCTTACGGGACGGAACTAGCCGAGAATGGCTTGCAGGGATGGATACGATCTGCGTATGCCCAGCGCCAGTCCTACCGCGAGGCATGCGGACCCTGGACGCAGACTCTGCTGCTGGCAGATTCCCACTCCGAGGCAGACGGCAGTGCAAACGACCGGGCTCTGGAGCCTCAACGACTCTGGCCCTCTCCGCGAAGCACTCAGAGCGCGCCGCAGCCTGCTGTAGCCCGGCCTACCTATACTGGCGAAGCCCAGGCTGGAGGGCTGGCCGTCATTAGCTTGCCGGGCCTCTCGGTCCAAGCTTGAATTTGGGTCTGAATCTTTCTCACAGCGCGAAGAGGCATCGCAACAGCATCACCGCACCTCCCGCCTATACGCTCTTCCTCCCCGACACATCGCTCCGTGAAGAAGTCTGAGTTCGCTGGCCTGTGGAAGACTCGCATTCGATGCCGCCCGCCACAAGACGTCCGGTTCGCTTCACTCTCCTGCTCTCGTGCGCATAGCCTAGAGTGCGCTCGCGGCACACATCCGCGTGAGATAGTCGAAGAGGAGGAGGAGGCGGCCGTCCCAGCGCAATCCTCATGGATATCAACTCGCTCCTATCACCGCAGGAGTCGCCTGCTACTGAGACCCCGCCCCCGCCCTCCGCCCTGTCCTCGCCGTCACTGCTGTCACCGCACAAGCGGCCGCCGCTCCGCCATATGCCCTCGCGCACTCCCTCAGGACTCTCGCAGCAAGTCACCTCGTCGCCGCACTATCCCCGTGACACCCTACAGACGCCGTCGCATTACCACCAGCAGCACGTGGCCACGCCGCCCACAACCCATTCACCGGGCTTCACCACATTCCCCAACGGCCGCCAGGTCCACAGCACAAGCAACACTCCACCCATCGACTTACGAGGACAGCTGGGCTCACCGCACGATGCGCGCCTCACCCCGCCGCATCCGCTGAGCCGACAAGCTTCTACCCCGGGCATGGACGCATTGGCTGGTACGTCGCTGTGGCACACAATGGGCAGAGGGGACGAGACGCTGACAAATTCCGCTCCAGATCTGGCTTCGATGCAGCAACAACAGCAGGCGGCGCGACAGAGTGCAGGCGGCCTTCGAGATCCCCAAGTCTACCAGTCCCCACGTCCATCTATAAGGTATGTTGCCTACCATCATGTTTTTCTTGGCATCAGGGTCCAGGAGCTAACATCGTCTGATCGTAGTCTCCAAAACATCCCCCACGCCCTGTCCGGAAGCTCGGCCAAGGACATCGCCATGGCTGAAGGCTCGCCACGGCCACGCGTCTTCTCGAGCAGGGCCCTCGATGCAGACAGCACCGAGACGCTCAACCAGCTCGAGAAGGCCTTGAAGGACAACCCCTTCGACTACTACAGTCATAGTAGCTTCGTCAATATCCTTCACCAGGGCTTGCAAAATACCATTAACTCGGACGAAGATCCACGCACCTACGACCTCCTGCCCGTTCTCCGTGAGGCCTACGAGACCATGAACAGCAAATATCCACTCGGCGAGCAGCTTTGGGAATACCGTATATCCGACGAGAAGGCATTGGCCAGAACTATGGAGGAGCGGATGGATGTGCTGGAGCTATGCAAGACGGCTACGCAAGACGAGCCTTTTTCGGCTAGATTATGGGTTATGTACAGCGACTACATCAGCTACCTAATTTCTTGCGCTTGGGACCCCAATCCGCCCGAGCAATGGCCCCAGGATGAGAAGGCAATAGGCAGAGAAATATTTACCCCGGATCTCCTTCTCGATACTTTGCGACGGGGAGCGGAGTTCGTCAAGTATAATGTCAATGACAGCAGCCTTGTCTGGGATCGATATCTGCAAGCCTTGCAGGATGACCTGGAGCGTCGCTACCATGCCGACAAGGTAAGGCAACTCTCCGCCACCTTTGAGGAGCGGCTCAGTCAGCCTCACGCTTCATGGGATAACACGTTTTCTACCTTTTCACAATTCAACACACGGTATAATTCCAATAACTACGACGCCATCATGCAGCATACTTCAAAGCGAACTGTGAATGTTAAAAAACAGTATGCCGGACGCGAAGAGTACGAATTCAGCCTACTTAAGGCGATTCAAGCGCAAGATAGGGAGGCCGAGTTCCACAGTCTTACGCGTTATTTGAAATGGGAAAAGAAGACCATGGGCCCTTTCAGCTTCAACCTTGCAAACGCTCTCTATGAGCGAGCAACGCTAAGATTCCCTGTGGATGCGACCATCTGGGAGGATTACATCGAATTCTTAATCTGGCAGAACAATCGGGCAGTCTCACTTGAAGAGGTTCTAGAACGGGCAACACGACATTGCCCCTGGTCTGGTTCTTTGTGGTCCCACCGTATTTTGACGCTTGAAGCCGAGAATAAGAGTTTCAACGAGATCGAGCGTGTAAAACACAATGCCACCGAGACTGGGCTTCTGGAGCATACGGACCTAGAGGAGCTCATTAGGGTTCAAATTGCATGGTGCGGGTACCTACGACGGAAGGCGTTCGATAGCCCTAACGCTACGGAAGACGATGCCGATATCGCGGAAGTTGGAATCCGCTCTGCTCTGGAACTAGTCAATGAAATGGGCATCAAAAAGTACGGTAATGACTGGGTTGGTGATCCCAAATACCGTCTCGAGCGTATTCATATCAAATTCTGGATCCAGTTTGGCAAAGTGGACGAGGCACGGAGCATATGGGATTCGCTCTTCAATTTGCATCAGGATTCCTATGACTTCTGGTATCGGTACTATATCTTCGAAATGGTCGTTTGGTCTAATCATGCTGTTCGGGACAAGAACAATATGGGCCAAGAGTTGTTGACTCCCACCCAAGCTACCGCGGTGCTAGAGAGGGGTATGAAACGCCTCCACACAATCGACCAGCCAGAACTGCTGATTGAGATGTATATCAATCATTGCGAGCAGCATGAGAGTGCTTTGAAAGTACGAAGTGCCCAAATCGAGTACCGACGGACTGAGAAGGTTGTGGCTATTAGGAGACAGAAAGAATACGAAGAGGCACAGGCGAAACATTATGAGGCAGCTACGAGCGAACAGCAGGCTTATTCATCGAATTATGTTCCAGATGCCTCCAGCTCAGGTAAGAGAAAGCTCGATGACGTGCAAGGTATGGAGGATCCGGTCCCAAAGAAGTCTAGGCAAGTTGATGAGACTACGCAAGCCATCGTACCTTCGACCAAGGCGCCTACTCAAGATGCAAGTGAAACACCATTGGATGCAAATGAGAATCAGCCCAAGCGGGATCGTGAGCATACGTCTATCATTGTTCAGAATTTGCCGAAAGAAACCACGCAAACCCGTGTTCGGCAATACTTCACCAACGTTGGCGAAGTCCGAAATGTCACATTGAAGCCAGAGCGAAATAGCATAACTGCAACAGTCGAATTCGCGTCTTCGGAAGAGGCTGAGTATGCCTTGACCAAAGAAGCGAAGGGCTTTGATGGCGCCGAGATCCGCATTACTAGGGGTGAAAGTTCAACACTCTATGTGGCAAACTATCCTCCCAATGCAGACGAAGGTTTCATACGCAGTTTATTCAACCCTTACGGCGAGATTCTCGAGATACGGTTTCCGTCTCTGAAGTTCGATACTCATCGTCGGTTTTGCTATGTTCAGTTCTCGAGCCGAAATGAGGCCGTTTCGGCAACCAAGCTAGATGGTACCGAGGTAAAGGGTTATAAACTCATCGCCCAGATCTCCGACCCTACTGCAAAAAAGAAGCGCGAGGGTGCAACCGCTGAGGGACGCGAAATCTATATATGGCATATGAACTTCAAGGTCAAGAAGCACGAAGTCAAAGAAGCTTTTGCCAAGTTTGGAAAGATTGAGAATGTTCGCATACCAACCTTGCCCAACGGCAACAACAAGGGCTATTGCTACGTGATCTACGAAGATAAGGAGAGTGCGGATGCAGCAGTTGCGGAAATGGACAGGATCAATTTCTTCGGCTTTGACGACCTTCACGTCCAGATTGCTGGCGATAAGAATTTGACAAGACCGAAGTTTCGGTCAACGGTCGAGAACACCACCTCGCCGGAGCCCCGTGAGGCGACGCCAGGACAAGCACAAAAGACCCCTGATGCCACTCCCGCGCCCGTGGCAGAACGTTCCATCGCTCTGCTAGGTCTTCCGGACACGGTGAACGACGCCCGCATCCAGGAGCTTGTGGAGCCGTACGGCTTCAAGCGAATCACGCTCATACCCAAGCATCAAGGCGCTATTATCGAGTTCCAGACCGTCGAAGCCCTTGGCAAAGCCTCCTTAGTCCTCGACGGTCGCGAGATTTCCGAAGGCCGGAAGATCCGGGTAGGGACTGTTGCTGAGCTTGTCAAAATGAAGGGCGAGTACAAACCCAAGAATAGCTTCATTCAGCCCACGAGGGTCAATCGTCCTGTTGCAAAGGGTAGCGGGTTGAGAGGAAAAGGGAAGCCAGGGCTTACGTTGAGGGGCGCGATGCCGAAGGGCGGTTCGTCCGCGAGGGAGGAGGCTAAGAGTAATGAAGATTTTAGGAAAATGTTGCTTACGGGCAAGGAGAAGGGTAAGGTTCCGAATAGGGATGAGGATAAGGAGATGAAGGATGGGTAGTAGGCCATTTGCAGTCAATACCTAGAAGATGTGGATGGTTCTTTGCGATGCTTCTAGACGTGTTATAGCTATTCATGGAAGCCTTGGACAGGGTAATGGTAGTGAAGTGGTTTGTGTGAAGGACATCTCCTTTCTTTTCTGGGCAGGTTTTGGGCAGATACTCATTAGTGGCGTTTGATCATTTGGGGCTCGACATGCGTCGACATGTAGCGCCGAGGTAGCCGTTTTCAGAACATGGAGTGCGGGAGGATTTTTGGGAGTGTATGATAGAGATTTGTATTTTTGAGAATGGGATGGTGATCTGGATTTGAGTTCGAGATATGTGATGCTTTGATGCGTTTGGGATTGTGCGATGGGGTTTCTGGGAGTAGATTGGAGAATTTTGACTGCGCGTCTTGCTGCTTTATGGTTTACTAGTGACTCGGGATGGCTATAAAGCCGCAGTTAATTGGGGCTGGGCTTCGGCCTGATACGTTCGACCTAGACAATTTGTTGCTGGGTAAGTCCGGTTATAGCGGGTATGTGTAGAACTAGCTCAATAGCAGAGGAGTTTGCTGGTTGGAAGTTCGCTCGTGAGATTTCGATGTTTGGGCGGTGCTAGCTCACAAGACTCTAATATAGTGGAAAGTTCGTAGAAGATTATAGTATTACACCTAGAGATTGTATGGTGAATGAATTATGGTTCAAATTGAATTTTGCTAGTATGAACGTATTTGAAAATCCAGGTTCCCATGTATTATGATAGATAGGCAATAGTTGAGCTTAATCCATGCTCCGTTAAAACTGTGCCTTCGGAGGAAGTGGTTTGGCTAATGAGTATCTTAGTCACAATACTATAGCAGAATGATGAGTAATCCGCCAAGACATGATGTCAAGCATTTTCCCAAGTCTCAACATTATACGCCTTGGCCATTCTCGAGCTTCAATCAAGTTTCGTACATCGCGAACCCCTAAACACATATTTTGATATGTCTTCAGCACGTCTTGCTGCATGTTCTTCTAGGGCTCTCCGAAGTGTATCACATCCCTCTACCCGTTCTGCCGTCCAGTATTCTCAAGCTTGTCGCGCCTTTTCCGCATGCGCTCCTCGCTCAAATGACTTTACGGAATTCAACAAACGTAGCAATGATACAGCAGAGGAGTACCGCCGCTACCAGTTGGAGAAGCCTCTAAACCCGCATATGACAAACACGGCTTCCACCATCGCAAATGAGATGCCGACTGTGGGTGAGAATAGCGACGCCGCACCACCAGAGCTCATCAGCTCAGCGGGCGGGGTTTTTGCGCCAAAGGACTCTGTCCCTGAAAACACGCACCGAATGACTGGTGGGATGCTGTCGAGCAAAGACAAGGACGTCCCACCGGCAAACAAGGGCATTGAGGCTGGCAAAAAGGCTGGTGTAGCGGGCGGAGAGTTGGGTGTAGGAGAGCTGGAAGGCGCGACGTTCAAAGTAGAGCCTTTGAGGAGGACAGGCGAGGATGAAAATACGATGCGCGCGAGGTTATTATGTCCGTCTTTAGCCCCTGGCAACACAACCCATCCTGTCAACCGAACGATTACCCCGTGTGATTTAGCATTAATAGAGCTCTAGATCAAAGCCGCAAAAGAGGAACGCTAGAAAGTGATCTTCTCCTCTCCACCTTCGCCGACGCAAACCTCGCTTCCATGCGTCCAGAACTCCTCCAACAATATGACCTCTTCCTTGACGAAAACGACTGGGACATCTACTATTGGGCTACCCAGGAACCGATGCCGACTTCTACCGAGTATGCCGAGCGTGCAGGCCCCGAGCTCGCGAGTCCGACGGCCCAAGGCAAAGCTCCGGCGAAGGATGAGTGGAAGAGGGAGCCAGCGAAGGGCGAGTGGGCGCAGACGGTTGGGACGTTCAGGCCAGCGTATAGACCTGTGCCGTCAAGGTGGAGGAATAGTGAGATCTTGGCACTGTTGAGAAGGCATGTTAAGGAGAGGAGCGCGGGGGGTGTGATGGAATCGGAGGCGAAAGTTGAGGGGAAGGGGTTGGCGCAGGGGGTGAAGGGGACTGGAGGTGGGGGTTTGGGTATGATGCCTGAAATTAAGCAGTTTGATAAGTAGAATACCCAAGTAATTGGGGATTGTGCGTGAGTAGATGTTGCATATTGCAGGTGTGGGGTGGTCTGTATAAAAGTTTATTTGTGATATATTGTATAAGATTGATTTGGTACGCTGCTTCTTAGAATAGATGTACGCTCTGAAGACTTTGCGCATATCTCACTTCTCTTGCCCGCTAGAAACTCTGCATTTTTCGGAGGGCTAGATTTTGCGTGGATGTTACGAGTACTTGGTGTAGTTTCGCCCTGTCTATCCATGCACTCCCACAGATGTTAGACTAATTCATCCCCAGCCGAGCATCGATTACATACAAAAACTGTCTTGGGATAACCCAACTTCATTGAAGAAACAAGTGATAGATATAATAATATAGCTGAAGCGAAGCTAAGTTAACTTTATATGAGCTTTTGCGTAAAATATCTATGTTCTAGACGTAAAGTGTGATTGGGGCTTTGGTACGGAATATGCACAGTTGTATGGCGCGCGGGCGGTGGTGACGCTTAGCTGGGGGTGAATTAGTTTTACAGGCAAAACCGCCGGGTCGCATTCGAATTATTTCAAGGACCCCGGAATTGCAACCCGGATTAAATTAACGCAGCACTGGATCTTCGTGCAATTCCCCGCACCCCACACCTGGCATATGCGGCCAATTCAGTAATCTATCTGCGATCATTAAGGTACACCGACGCGCGACCCTGATTGGAGCAATTATCACTAATCTTGCTCCGCTTGCATTCGTCAGTCAACGATCCCCAAGGTAGAGACGGATTATGGCTACGCCACGAATCAGGGGCTATGTAGTCAAAATACATGCCAATCCCAAATAGACTTACTATGGACTTGCCATGTTTTCAGTTGCTACAGTCCTCAACTGCCCACCATGCGCCTCTCGTCGCTGATTCCTGTATTATTTACAACGACCGCGCTCGCCGCTCTCCGCGATAAAGGCGTCGATTGGTCTTCGCTCCTCGTGGAAGAAAGAGCAGGAAAAACATACAAGAATACCGCTGGACAAACACAACCGCTCGAAACCATCCTGAAGAATGCGGGCGTCAACATGGTACGGCAACGCATCTGGGTCAACCCCTCGGACGGAAACTACAATCTCGATTACAACATCAAGCTCGCCCAGCGTGCGAAAGCTGCTGGTCTGAAGATCTACCTAAACTTTCATTATAGTGATACCTGGGCCGACCCCGGAAAGCAAGGGACACCCGCGGCGTGGAGGAGTTTAAGCCGAGATGCTCTGATCCAACAGCTCTACGACTATACGAAGAATGTATGCGATACATTCCAAAAGAACAACATCCCGCTATCTATCGTCTCAATCGGCAATGAAATCACCCCCGGCTTGCTCTTCCCCACCGGCCAACTATCCTCCTCCAACGGTCCCAGAAACGTTGCCGCGCTCCTCAAAGCTGCAAGCTCCGCCATAAAACAAAGCACCCTAAACCCCACACCAAAAATCATGATCCATCTCGACAACGGCTGGAAATGGGATACGCAGCAGTGGTGGTACGACACGGTGCTAGGCTCTGGCGGCGGGCTGACCAGCGCCGATTACGACATCCAGGGAGTGTCGTACTACCCGTTCTACAACTCCGCAGCCACACTGTCCGCGCTCGGTTCCTCGCTTTCGAATATGGTGAGGAAATATGGGAAGGAGGTGCAGGTTGTGGAAACGAATTGGCCGACCTATTGTCCGAATCCGCGGTACCAGTTCCCGGCTGATGTCAGACAGTATCCATTTTCAGTGGATGGACAGATTCAGTGGATGAAGGCTGTGGCTGAAAAGATAAGTGGAGTAGGCAGTTTGGGGACGGGTATTTTTTATTGGGAGCCGGCGTGGATTGATAATGCGGGATTGGGGAGTAGTTGTGGGTGGAATCTCATGGTGACGGATCAGGGACAGGATATGGGAAGTTTAGGGGTGTTTAATAGTATTTAAGGTATGGGGGTATGGGGGCTTCATTGAACCTTGCGTTGTATGGTTGAAATTTTATGTGTTCGGTGTTTTTGCGAATGATTCTAGTTGGATAGCTCGGCTTTAGCGTAGAAGGAGCCTGCGCCAGTATTATTAAATCACGCTATTCTATCCACTGAAGGAATATTATTAGGGCTGGAAACAGGAGGTGAGCGCACTGCAGTTCTATGAGAGTCGTGTCTTTCCGGACCTCTAGCGTCTTCATAAGTGCATTGTATTCTACAAGTCAGTGTTAAAGCCGTGCATTCGGCGCTAGAAGAGATGCTTCATCATCACTGAGCCACTCATGTACTTCTCGTTGCGACGTAGTCTTACGAAGAAAAGCAGTCCTCTCGCGGATCCCCGCACGAGTCGCATGGATATCATACGTCCATTCCCCCACTTGGTTAATGAAATCACGAGCCTGCTTTTGAGCGGTTTCCAAAAGACGGTTCTCCATCTCGGAAACCTATTTCTCTAACGCCTCGCGATCAAGATCCAACATTTCCACAGATTCAATATTATTGACATCTGCACTATCGAAGTCCTGGTCATAAGTCCCCTCTTCAAAGGCAAGGATCGAAGGTAGTCCCACTGCCAGTCTCTCTCACCGCGCGTGTCAGGCCTTGATTTCCGTCTTGCGCACTTAGTTCCGGATATATGATATGACAGTCTTCAGGCAATTCTGATTGATATCCGACTATAGCAAGTGCACAAAGTAGTGTTCGATCCACTCAAAAGTTACTTGCTGATGCTCTTAACAGACGAGATATTTTGCACACTCTACTAATTACTTTTTGCCAAGATTCTTCTATTCAACTATACCAACAGATGCCATAGCATCGGCCGTCGATTTCTCACCCTTGACCCTACACGCATAGCTATAATTGGAAATACCATCACAAATCGTTTAGTAGTCTTCTTGTATGGAAGGGCGCATTCGTACGCATCTCTTGCACTGGCGAAGCAGTTGATCTATGTCGTGAGACGTGCCTTGAAGACTAGTTACTTTGCGTTTAGTGTGGCGATTGCATTTCGTGGGCGGGTTTTCTGTTGTATTATTTGGCAGTGCATCTTATTCTAGGTATTCAATGTATTGAATAAATTCTACGTCAAAGTTGGAGCGCTCTAAGGATGGAATGACGTGTTGGAAGAACCTATTCGTATCGAATAGGACGAGACGGAATGTTCCGGGCAGGCTAGGCATATTAAAAGCGCACAACAAAAGCTGATCAATAGCCTCTAAGAGACTTTACAAATGTGAAAGCGAATTTGAATTGGCGGTGGAAGCTGAGTGGATGAAAGTTGGGTGAAATTATAACGTATTTCACGAGCGAGCCGCCCACCCAAGCAAGTCGCCCACTTTTACCAAGCTGTACCCTACCTACTACCAATACGATGCGGCAACCACTTCAACCTCAATCAATCTATCAAGAAGCTCAGGTATTACTGGCTATCTCAGCTATCAATCAAGATCAAATCCGGAGCGTATGAAGCGCTGCAGCTGCCTATAGCATCCCCCCGATCGACGCTTAGAGACCGACGCGCTGGTAGACTTTCATGACGCGATTGCGAGCCCAATTCAAAGAAGCTTATAAAGCTAGAGAAATCGACTATTTTCCAGCATACTCTAGACCTATTATTTCGTAGATATCCTCCTATAGTCGATAGTATACGAGATATGGCTAACCATTTGCTTAGAGTTCGACCTTATATGCTCTATAAGCTACTAGCTCTATTAAAGTTACCTTTTTAACAAGTATCTTAAACGGCTAGCAATATATATAAAGTAAAAGTTTAATTATCTCTAGTGTAACGATGCAAAGAAATCGTTCCACGAAAAGCTTCACATACAACC